>NSMO01000021.1:0-49826 GCA_002588565.1 Coelastrella sp. UTEX B 3026
CTCTGGGACCAAGACATAGACAAACGCGTCGAACGAACACGCAGCAGACCACTAGCAGCAGGAGCAGTAACACAGAACGCAGCATTAGCATTCCTTGTAGCGCAGCTTCTAGCAAGCTTTACAATTCTACTGCAGCTAAACACATACACACAGGTTTTAGGGTGGTGTTCGCTGGCATTAGTGGGTACATATCCCCTCATGAAGCGCGTGACATGGTGGCCTCAAGCCTTTCTTGGGTTGTGCATGAACTATGGTGTCCTTATGGGTTACTCAGCCGCCCACGGCAGCTGCGATTGGTCCGTGGTTTTGCCAATGTATGCCGCCGGCATTAGCTGGACTCTAGTTTACGACACTATCTATGCGCATCAGGACAAAAAGGATGATGCGCAAATCGGTGTCAAGTCTACGGCTTTGTTGTTTGGTGATCGGACAAAAACTTGGTCGACAGGGTTTGCGACTTTGCAAACCCTGGGGCTGCTAGCGGCAGGCAATGCAGCTGGGATGGGTTTACCATACTATGCTGCTGTATCAGCAGGTGCAGCCCATCAAGCATGGCAGATAGGCACGGTGGATCTGAACAATGGACCTGATTGCATGGCGAAGTTTGTGTCTAATAAGTGGTACGGTGCGATATTGTATGCAGGCATTGTAGTAGACAGGCTTCTGGCGGTCAGTTGATGCATAGAACCTTGAACCTAGTAAACGAGGGGTTGCGGCTGACCAGAGTTGATCAGCAGTGCAACCTGATTCAGCCAGTGCTGTGTTGCGTTAGCAGGATGTTGAAGCTCCCTGCGGAGCTGTTGGGGTGGTAAACATATGGTTGAGAATGCGCTGTGGTCCTGACTGTGAGGCGTCCAGGGTTTGAACCCCAAGACGCCCAGTCAAGTTTCAACCTTACCTAGGCGTTTGCGGCAGACTCTCAATCATCGCGTGCGTAAGGCCGCTATGGCAAAACAAGGGTTATCGCCGCCCCTCCCCCCGCCCCCGGTCTAATGCCGAAATTACTTGCCATGGCAACTTTGAAGTTCAGTGCCGATGTGAAGAGTGAATTTGAGCAACCAGTGACTAGTAGCATGCATGCAAGCATGAACACGTATGACAGGCATATGAATAGCGCTAGCACCCGGTGGGCTGACGTGCACCTTGTGCGGGTGCTGGATACAGACTCGGAGGAACTCGTCGTCAGCTTGCTGCCCCGGGCACGTAGCAGCTTCGGGCACATGACCTGGTCAGCCTGTGCAAGAGAAAGCCTATAGTATGTGCCAAGCAGCTTGTATGCCATCAAGTTGATGACTGCGTCGTAAGCTTCAGCGCTGGTTGGCCATGTGAGCCCATACTCTTGGCTGTCAGAAGCCGAGCAAGTAAACCGGCAGCGCGGGCGCTCAGATACAAAGCTCCGTACTGGGTTCGTAACTTAGTGGCAGCTTCTACTCCTGTTCGCTTGGTAATACACATGTTCATGTACATTGAACCCGGAACCACAGGCTCGAGCCTGTTAGTGCGGTACTCCTGCAGCTGCACGCCGCGCACCGCCGTGACTGCGACCTCTCAATCCACTTGGCCGGGCCCAAGCCCCGCAGCCAGCCGGCATCCGTAAGCATCTGTGCTCGGCGGCTGTCAGTCCGTATAAAGCTGGTTACAGTGCTTGCTGCTACAGGTAGCACGGTACCGTGGCAGTGCCGCTGTAGGGGTTGTGGGTCTTGTACGAGCATGTTGCATGCGCTGGGCCCCTGTCACCTTCTGCACTTGCCGCGTCGAAGATTCGAAGTTATGCAGCTGCAGTTGAGCAGAGCTACCCTGTAGCAGCCATCTCGCCTTACACGCAACAAGCAACCACAACTTGTGAGGGTCAATGCGGCATAGAAACAAGTGATGCTACTGACAGCACATCAAAAGGGCAGCCTGGGCAGCATGACCATGTTTTTTCAAGCATACCCCATTCCCAGGCTGGGGACAAAAGAATATGGGTTGGACGGAGAATGCAACGCCAGTGGCGGTACCAGTTTGTGTATGAACCTGCCATGCCAACATAACACGTATCTCACAGGCAGCTGCAGCATGGCGATACCATAATCTACCATGCCACACATGATACAATGGCTATCCAGTGCAATGAAGGTGGTACACGTTGCAAGCAAGTTTCTACCAACGCCTGCCCGTTGACCAAACTGCAGCACACAATTGTAGTTGCAACTACCACTGGATTGGCAATCCTGCATGCTACCACAACTGCAACACTACAACTGCAGCAATGCCGTTGGGCCAGTTGGCACTGGCAAGCTCCTTTGCTGCTGCCTGTCAAACGTACCACTCTGCACAGACAGATGACCCTGCAGTTTGATTATAGGACCCGCGACATGCATTTCCCACTAACCGCATAGTGACTCTGCAGCATGCCGGCCTGTGAATATGTTTTATCTATTTAAAAAGTTCATGCTTCTGCATGAGAAGGTCGTCACAGCACTACACACAGTCTGATGACCTTCTCACTCCACAGTTTTACGGGGTTCATCAGCCGCTCTATGCTAGCACTGCCACCGACTCCTGTCACCCTCAGAATGTGATATTTGTCACCCTGTTCTTTGGCGAAGTCAAGTTCGCGCTGTGACAGCTCAAACAGCTGCTTACGGGCATCACGGGATGCCTTGACTTCCAGGAACGCAAGAACAGTCTTCGAGGTAAATGTCTCCTGCTGCTGCTGCTGCTGCTGCTGCGAGGTTGGGATATCGGCACTGCTGTTGGTGCTGCTGCTGCTGCTGTGACTGAGAGGCACCTCGTACAGGACTACATCATAAGGCAATCCACTTTCATCTGCTTCATTCACCCACTCAACCACAACCCGATTCCTTGACGCCTCGCTGCTGCTGCTGGATCCCCCAGCACCAGAATCGTCAATCTCCTGCTGCTGCTGCTGTAGATCAGGATGCTGCTGGTAGTACCTAAACACCAGTTCCTCCCCATATCGACCCACTGCTGCTGCATCAGCAACAGCAGCAGCACCTTTGGGCTCATCAGGTGCTGCTGGCAGCTCAGCAGTCAGCTGAGTCAGAAGCTGCTGTGGCACCGGGACCCTGTCACTCATAAACCCTGCTGCTCTGGCAGCTGACTCAGCTTCTGGCCAGCTGCCAAACTTAATGCGATGATGACCACCAGCATTGCCAATGCTGCTGCTGATACTGGCAGACTTCGAATCAGAAGTGGCAGCTTTGACGGCACTAGATGGTAACCCTTGAGTTGTTGCAGATCTTGCTTGGTGCTCATTCGGCCTGCCACTGCTGTTGAAAACAGCAATGGCATCGGCTTCACTACGCTGAATTGGCCGCCGCAAATAACCTGCTGTTGCACTGCTGCTGCTGCTGTCATTCTGCGAGTCCAGAGGCCGACTGTGGTCAACATAATTTTCAGCTGCCGCCGCTGCTGCTGGCAGCTTCCAAGCGCCTGCAGCAGGCGATCTGCTTTCCAGATCATCATACCCTGCTGTGGGATTGCTGCCATTGCTCCTGCTGCCACTGCTGCTGCCGCCCGCACCAGGAGTTGCCTGTGACAGTCGCAAGATGCTGAATGTTGGGACATCCCAGATTATCCGCGCTGCTGCTGCCACAGGGCTGCTAGCAGGTGCCACTGCTGCTGCTGCTGCTGGTGAAGCTTCTACCTCAGGTGCTACAGAAGGACTGTCACTGGAAGCCTCCTGCCTTGCTGCTGCAGCAGAAGCGACTGAACTGCCAGGTGGCAATGCTGCAGGGGGCTCCACACTATGCGCTGCTGCTTGAACCTGCCTGTTAACTGAGTCTTCAACTGGTAGCGCAGGTGCATGTTGCTCTCCTGCCGCTGTAACTGCTGCTGCTGGTGCTGGCAGCAGCGGTGCAGGCACTGGGGTCAGCATAGTGCTGTGCTGTGTCCAGGAAGATGCTGCTGCTGCTGCTGGTGACGGCAGCTGTAGCGAGTCAGCAGCAGCAGCAGCAGCAGCAGCAGGAGCCCTCGCAGCTGCTGTAGTAGCTGCTGCAGGCAGTACTGCTGGGAACAGCTCACTCGAAATCACCAAAGGGTCCCTGACTTTAGCACTTCCAGCACCAGCAGCAGCCGCTGCTGCGGCACCAGGCCCTACACTGATGTGCTCAGTAGCAGGGACAGCGGTTGCTGGGGTATCTGTCACCTGGCCTGCTGCTGCGGCTGCAGCCCTGGCAGCAGCAGCGGCCTCCATTTTGGCCCTGATCTTCGCTTCCTCCTCGAGGCGCCTTTGATGGATGGCATTGCTGATACCTGTAAACGAACAATTCAGCCACATAGAGGCAGAAGCATGTTGTAGGTATCACTGCTTGTGCACTGCCGTGCGCAAGTACACACTGCTGCTCACTGCTGAGCACTTCCTACGCTTGCTGTGGATTAGTGACATCGCATGACATCCTTTGACATTTGTTAGGAGACTGCAGCTGAACCATGCAAGCACAATTGGTGGCAGCTTTCAAAGCTGCTAGAAGCATGCAAAGCACTACCAACTCCAACAACGCTCAGACTAGACGAAGGAGAGCAAAGCTATAGCTAGCACATGTGTGTATTATCATGAGTACTGCTGTTACGCACCATCAGCCTACCTGATAAGTCCTCTGGTTCATCTCCATCAAGCAGACCTGACAGATCCAGGCTAGCAGGTAGCATGGCAGCAGCAGTAGCTGGCCCTGGTTCTTCTTCACCAGTTTCTCCACCGTCCCCGTCAGCTGCTGATTCACCTGCATTATCAGCTCTGGTGTGGGTTGTGTCATCTGCTGCTGGTGCAGGTTCTGGTTCCTCAGGCTGAGGTTCAGGTGGTATGTGGATGTCCCAGAGCGTACATGACTCTGGCAGTTCTGGGTATCTGCTGTACTCAGGCTGGCGCATCACTTGAGACACATCTCCACCAGTAGCCTACAAGAAGTGCGGCAAGCAACAAGCCGATATAGTTGGTTGTTGTGTGCTGATGCAAAGGTTTGTCATTAGGCGTACATGGTTGCTCTGTGTGCCTGTTGTACTCAGGCTGGCGCATTACTTGAGACACATCTCCACCAGTAGCCTGCAAGTGCGTTGATCAATGGTTGAAAACAGTTAGCTGTCATCCGCTGCGGTTTACTATTGAGCGTATATGATTGCGCTGGTGCCTGTTATCACATCTCAGGTCGTCGATTGTTCCAGCAGCCAGGCAATTTCACTCTAATCTCAGTGCCTGTTCCGTTTTTCTCTATTCTAGGCTAAGTAATCTAGCTGTCATGTTTGACAGCATACCAACCCGCAACCCACCTGCACCATGAGTAGCCTGTCGAGCAGCTGCATCATCCCTTGTTTGTCAACAGCACACCCAGCTTCAGCTGCCAGATCAGCAACATAGCTGCTGAACTGCTCAGCTACTGCACTGCAGCACTCAACTAGCTCATCGGGCTGAACTACATACAGCAGATCTGGTGCAGTCAGCGACTCCTCAACTTCTACTGCTGCTGAGTCTGTTGGAGACTGCTGCTCTGAGTTGCTATGATCAGCAGATGCTAAATCACACGCTGCTGTTTGTGTAGCGCTATCTGCTGGATCTGTAATGAAATCAGTATCTTTAACTTCACTCTGGCCAGCTGCAACAGGCGCCTCTGCTGTTACACTTTTGTTTTCCACTACTGCTGCTGTCACTGCTGGTGTTGCCAATAGCTCATCGTCCACTGCTGCCACTGCTGCACCGTCTCTACCCAGAACATACAAAGCCCTGCAAGGCTCCTGCCGTTGAACCCAAGTGCTGCCATCCCTGCTGACCACCCCCTCAGCAGCAGCTGTCACAGAGTTTGTCACAGGCAGCAGATGAACCCTAGACAAGGCTTCAACCGCCAACACCTTGAACCCTGTGAGCCTGCTAGCCAACACACTATCTAGCTTCTCCAGATCTTGATGTAATAGGTGGCTGCTTATGTGACGCTGCAGCAGCGGCAGCGCAGCAGCTAAATTGATACTGAGCTGCCGGGCGGACTCTGGCTGCTCGGGCTGTATCAACGGTTCCGCCTGCTGCACTACCTCACTCACATATCTGATGTCCAGAACAGCTAACAGAGGTTCCAAGTTGCAGCTAGAGTTGCTACCTACAGCAGTTGCAGTGACACCTGATGCTGCTGGCCTGCTGAGGCCTGCTGCTGCTGCTGCTGGGGGCTCGTGTGTGGTGTGTGGGAGGGCTAGGAATGTTATTCCTGGTACATTGGAGAAGAGACCTGCCAGGACTGGGTCATCAGGCACCATCAGGCCACCGGTGAGGCTGACCCAACTACCATCAGTACCTGCCAAGCAAAAAAGAGCAACACAGCAACTTAGCAGGCGGTGTAGGTGTGGGGGCTTTGCCCGGAGTAGGGTATGGCATAGTGCTGTGTGCCCTGAAAACACAGCTCAAACCATGATAGTCCAAGGTGTGGGGGCTCTGCCGGATTTGCATCGCCTGCTACATCATCAGCATGTTAAAGGGCGGTCAGAATATCAGATGAGGGGTTGAAAAAGGTCAGATGATGTACAGATGACCTTGGCTGTCTGTGGAACAGTTGCAAAATGTGCCGGCAGACGTGAGCTGTCAGTTCCAACAGGAAGGGCAGAGCACAAGCTAAGCTGAAGTGACACACATTGCGTGATAGGTTGAGCCCAAATTGCCTTTTTAGTCTGTATGAAGAAGGATACCCAGCAGACTGAGAGACATTGGGGCTGTTGTAGGAAGCTGGCAGTTTCAGTTTGATTCTAGTGTCTGCTCTGGTGTATCCCGATTTACCCTCAACCTATCTAGCAGCACACGCACTAACAGAGTGCTCTACTAGTCCAGGATTGCGTCAGCTATTACTCGTCAGATTCACAGCTGCAACAAAGTCAGTACCTGGAAAGACCTGCCATTGCTTATTGCTGGTGTACCCTGATAGCTCCTGCCACAAGCGGTTTTGGGTGACCTCATTCATGACTCCTCGAGCAATAGCATCAGACCACGCAGCAAGCACCTTCATCACCTGCATAACATCGGCAGGATGGTTGGAGGTGATAATTGGCTGTAGCTCCCAATGCGCGCACAATCAGCATATTCAGCCTGTCAGTAAGCCAGCCGTTTGAAAACACGTGTTATGCCCAAACAGCGATCCAACCAAACGAAACCCCGTGGCCCCTTTGAATGTAGCTCTCCCAGAGTGGCCTTGTGCAGCCAAGCTCACCATTTTGTACGCAAAGGAGTCTGGTGTGGCCTTGCCAGCCGTGGCAGCAGTAACAGCTTCCAAGACACGCAGGTAGTCACCAAAGGTGGGCCGCAGGCCTACATGGGCAGCAGCGCAGCAAGGCCAGCACTCATGCCAGCAACATGGACACATGCTTTTGTATATGGGGCTTTGCAAAAAGGGCCAACAGTTTAGGCCTGCCAACAGCCTCACCACTGAGTCCATGTTTCCCAATGGCATTCATGTCAGCTGCTTTCAGTCTGTGGCGGCAACTCTGTGATAAAGGCCAATAAGAGGCCCAATGACCTACCTACTAGGGGGATCCATTTGTTATATTTGAACCTTTGTAGCTGATCCACAAACAGGCGCTGGAAACGCCTGTAGTACAGCCCTGTCACACGCAACACAGGGGCTGCAGCAGCAGGACTGCCTGCTTGATCACTGCCTGTTTCCCCACCATTGCTGCTGCTGCTGCCATTGCCGCTGTTGCTGCTGCTTAGGCTGTGGTATGTAACTTCCAACATGCTTGCATCGTCTGTGAAACGCAGCTGCTCAGGTTTGTAGAAATGCCCTCGCATTGGAACGTCCTGTATGTCATTCAGCACTGACAGGTCATACATGATGTCATCTGGGACCTGCGCTGGTGTCTTAGCAGCAGCAGCAGCAGTTGCTGCTGCTCCAACTAGCTGTGGCCTGCTGGGCCTGCTGCTGGGCCTAACAATGCTACTGAACCTGCTGGCAGCAGCGGCAGCGGCCGGACCTCCGGCGTATCCATAGCCCATGTCGTCGTACATGTGTTCCTGTGCTGCTGCTTTCGCTGCTGCCTCTGCTGCTGCACGGACTGCATCTACATCGGGCAGCCAAATCAGGGCTTGCTCAGAGAATGCTCGACATGCTAGCATCCGCATGACCACCTCCTTCGGCAACGCTGTACTGTTGTCAGCATCATCAGCTTTGCCCTGCTGCTGCTGCTGGTGCCAGGCATCTAATGCTTTGAAGCCGCCGTCAGGGAGATCTGCTGTACCAACCACCGCTTCTATATGCTCATAGATCCTCATCATATCAGCCAGTGTAGTAACAAATCCACGGCTTGCTGTCTCGGAATCTGTTGCTGCATCAGCTGCAGAGGACCCCACGGTTGAGTTGCTGCTGGTGGCTGGCTGATCCCCATTCAGCTGCTTGTTGCAGCTGCTATGGCTACTGTCGTTTGACCAGCTGGTCAGGACTTTCAGCACAATCTCCAAGCCAGTGTCCGCTGTAGCTCCCAGCGCCAGCAGCATATCCCTCTGCATCTCACATGCAACATACAACACCTGCTGCTTGAACAACCGCTGAATGGTTTTCATGTTGGCAAACAGATCGCTGGGTGTGTGCCCCCTGCCATCGCTTGCTAGGACCCAGCTGCTCTGCTGCAACTGCAGTAGCAGGGTGCTTGGTAAGCTGCTGCTACCAGGTCGCCAGCTGGCAGCAGCAGCTGATAAAGCAGCTGCTTTTGGCTGGCTGTTGCTGGCTTTGCTGCCACTAGGGGGTCTGTGAGAAGCAGATTTCGGCGTAGCTGACACCGTTTTGATGCTATACTTTGCGGTTAACTGCCCCTGCTGTTTCATATCAGACCAGAGTTGATTCACCACACCACACAGCGCCTTCAGCTGCTGCTGCTTGCTGTGATCCTCAGCAGCAGCAATGCCAGCTAGCAGCTGATCAAACGCCGGCCAATGCCAATCCTGTATAACATACCTGACACTGTTATCTGTCTGCCCAGCTGCTGCTTTCCAAGCTGTATACTGTGAGTCTGTCAGCAGCTGCTGCCAGGTTAATTCCAAGGTCCGCTGCTGTATGGGTATAAATCGCTGCACACCCAATGCAGCAAACAGCATAGACCACTGCGCTGTGCTCACTGTACCACAGCAGTTGGCATAGTCTGGACTGACGAGTGCCCAAGGGTATGCAGGGAAAGCGTGAAGGAGATCGATCTTGTTTCCTAACTGCTTAGGCAGGTACAAGCAGCTGTCCTGTCCCTCTGCTGCTGCTGCTGCTGGTGTTATAGCGCTGCTGCTGCTGCCGCTATGTGTCGCCAGCCTGGCAGTTCCCCTGCTAGTAACCACCACTGCCACGTCACACAGCTGACTCAGCAAGCTCTTATGTCCACTCTGTGGCCGCTTATTCCTGTCAACGCTGCCACCAGGACTACTGCTAAACAAATGTCTCTTAGCAGCATTAGCTGGCGTGCCAGCACCAATGCTGCTGTAGCTGCCCAAGAGGTGTCCCTCATCATCCTCATCACTACTGACCTCACCCGCCTGCTGCTGCTGCTGTGGGCCTGCAGCGTCAGCCTGCTCTCTCTGCAACTCGGCGTCTAGTAACCCAGCAGCAAGCGGGAACGCGAGCAAACGCATGAGCTGCTGCTGCTCTGCTCTGCTTACCACAACAGCGGGTGCAGGCAGCCCACCGGCTGGTGTGAGAGCTGTGTCAGCAGGATGCAGTGCTGCAGTTTGGAGCTGGTTGGCTTGTCTGGTCAGCTGAGGTAACACATAGCCATGAACGACATCCAAAGGTTCCAGCTCCCTAACGCCAAGTTCCTGCAAGCACCACACAGTATGATGGCCTTTGGTGTGTGATACAATCGCACAGCAGCATTCTAATGGCTTGCCAAGCCATGGCATGAAGAACGGATTGACCCACACATCTGCAAGACTGACTGGCGGCATATCTGGCCAAGTAGCAAGCACCGTGCGCATCTTATACACAGGTTGACGCAATGCACTGGGGGTGTGCTTGCACACACTCTGGAATACATAACGAGTCTAGGACTCCTGAGTTGCCACAGAGCACCAACCAAACTCACCCTAAGCCCTCTGAGCATGTAAGCCAATGCTTCTGGCTCCTCCAGCTGCAACAACTGAGAGTCAACAAACAGCAAGTGGCCATCAGCAACATCCTGAGGACTTTCTCTGCCCCCTGTAACCCCTTCATTGCAGTGTTGTAGTCCAGCCAGACAGTCTTGGGTGATGCCACAAGCTGCTAGCGCTGCTACTGCTGTTGCAGCTGCTGAGTTGATGTTGTCTGAGGCTGCTGTAGCAGCAAGAGGTGATGGAGGAGGTCTGCTAGGTGTGGATGGGGTTCTGCGAGCCCTGTCAAGGTACAGATAGAAAGCACAGCACTCAGATATGCTTTTGTCACTACCCAAAGGTGACTGTGTGCATACATACAGCAGCAGCGGGTATCCATAGTTCAGCTGTTAGTAATCCATTTGTCTGCGTGCAGGTGCTACAACTGCAGTTGCAGGTGCTGTGCTGATGTTGTTTGAGGCTGCAGTAGCTACTATAGCAGCAAAGAGGGGCTACAGGAGCCTGATAGGTGTGCAGGGCATCATGCGAACCTTATACAGGAAGCGCATACGGGCAGCACACAGTCTCAGGTGCTTACAGTCTCTACCCCATGCCAAATGCAAATGCACACTTACAGCAACAGAGGTGCACACGAATTGCACCCTGTAACCTGCAGCAGTTTTTGGTGCCCCACACTACAGGTTGTACGAGCTCAGCCTGCACTGCGCCCAGATGCGGCTGGATTCCAAGGGCCATTGAGCTAATGCATATTGTCTCGTATTGGACCAGTCACATAAACTGCACATGGCCAGCCAATCCTTGCTGACAGCAGTCGTGCATGAGCCAACTCAGCACCCAAACTATCACACAACCAGCCACTCACTTGCTTGGGGTTTGCGCTGTCGTACCAGCCTTTGCAGCAGCAGCACCAATGCTGTTCACCTCAAGGGGCAAGAACACAGTACTTACAGCTGCACTCACACCTGCTGTGGTACTGCTGCTGCTGCTATCCCTGCTTAGAGCGCCACCATGTGCTGCAACCAGCAACCCCGGCTTGCCATACACAGGCAGCAAAGGAACCTGCCTCAGCTCACGTAGTAGTTGCAGCACCCTGATGCTGCTGCTGCTGCTGATGCCAGCTGCAGCGGTGGCAGCTGCCGAATGTGAAGGAGTACCGCCTGTCCAATGTTGCTGCTGCTGCTGCTGCTGGTTGTTGGGTGCGAACAGCAGTCCAAAAACACAAACTAGCAGCTGCCTGAGCTCGGCTATATTGTTGTTGGGCAGCTCTCCTGCCACAGCAACGTCCTTGATAAGGCTGATCACTTCTTGAGGGTCAAATTCACGCACGCCGAGCAACTTGCGAAGATCTCTGGACTCATAGAGGACAGAGATGCCTGCAATGCATGCACACACACGTCATGTACGTGCCGCTCAAGACACCTAAACCGCTGTGGAGCCATACTGGGAACCTGCTCGGCTGTAGCTGCATTGCAACAGGCGCAACAGAGAGTCCTAGCTGACACTTGTTGTCATAGTGACATTGTGCAGGTCGTGTGGTGCCGCACACAGTGTATTTCTCTATTTCTGTAACCGATCAACTCAATTGCAAAACACCACCCTGAAAGGGGCAAAGCTCACCTGGGTGTACAAAGAACTTGCCCTGGAGTCTGGCCAGTTGCTCTGCTGACACTAGCTGCCGTATAGCTCGATTATTGCACACCAGCGCCTGGCCAGGCAGTACTAACGGTCCTAAGCTGCCGTCCTCTGCTGCAGTTGGGACGCAGGGGAGTGTCATCAGATGGCTAGCTATCTCAGACGGCAGGTTTGCAAAGAAGTCCTGCGGTCACAACGGGTTTGCAACTGCTGGGCCAAACACTGCTGGGAGCTCAGCGTTGCAGTGAGCATGTATCAGGCACAACGCCAACATCATGAGGCAGTTGCTGGCCCGCGAGGACCATTGATGCAGAAGTCAGGCTACTGTTGCTGCCAGTGGTACCACCATGTCGGGGGCCAAGTTGAATCAGAGGGCCCTAGAAGCATGACAAAGGCCTGCTAGGTCAGACCCCGTCGAATCTGGTCCAGGACCTCACAACTTTTCTCCAGCAAGGCCCTGAACTATCAGATGAATGCGAGATTCATGCTCAACATGCACAGTATTGTGTACTGAGCCCCAGCAGTCTGAGCTAGACCTGCAGCATAGCTGGGGGTGGTTTTGTGCGGCTATAACATGCATCTGCATGCAGTTCACGTCTGTACCCTTTCGCAGACTCACATGCATATGCTCTGGCAGTGGTACACATCTGAGCCACCAGTCAATCCAGAACAGCTCAGACTCTCCAGCTGGTGCCGGCAGCGCTGTGAACTTTGCGAAGCTTGACGCAAACAGGCCAGCCACTTTGCTTCTGAGGAGCTGGTTGAACGGATCATCTAGGTCAACATCTTGCCTTGAGCTTGGCACAACAAAGTCTCCCTGCAGATAGCACATGTAACAGACCGCAGGAGACGATACTGAGGTCATTCGCACTGGCACTAAGCGTCAAGGTGACTTGGCTTGTGTGCAACAGCACTGTCACCTATCGCCAGTGGCTGCGACACATCATCCCCCTTCTGCGACAGGGCTAGCCACTGCTGGTAACAGCCTGCTGGCATATGCACAACACATGTGCAAACACAAGCACGCACGGCACATTGTAGACGTCTGCAACCCCAGTAGCAGCGGCTAGCATTACCTGCACCATAAAGTTGAGGCCATATCTTCTGACGGGCAGGAAAGCAAACACATCTTGCGGACTGGGGTGTTGCTCATGAACACCAAATGCCAGTGATACCTTGGTTTCATGGACCTCATAATGAAGCCTACAGCATGGAGCGCAGCGATGTACTCAGCAGAGCTCGCATTGTATGTGCGCTGCTGCAGAATGAACCACAGCTGGGCTTGGGTTGAGTTGACAAGCTGATATGTCTGGCTGAGTGTAGCAACGGACACATCCATTAACAGCCTTAACAAGTGTGTTTTTTTATGTCTGCAGCATTGCATCAAGCTCTGGTAACATGCACCGGCCATGCGAAGGAAAAAATGCCTCGTGAGAGCGCAATACCTTCTGATCTCTCCCGGGCAGAAAGTCTCACTGACAACAAGCCACCGGCTCTCTTCCTGCTGCAGTATGTCCCTGTCTGCTGTAGCACCGAGGAGCAAGCTCTCTAGTCCCTCGCTCCCAATGGCTGAAGACTTTACAGACGACAGGGATGACTGCAAGCTAGCTGAGCTGCAAAGCCTCTGCTGCTGTTGCTGCTGCTGTTGGCCAACCAAGAGTCTAACAGTCTTGACGACCAGCCGAACCACATCAGGATTGCCTTGTTCATGCAACCGCATCATGAGCTTACTCTGCAAAGGACACGCGTGCATGCAGATCCATGTTTGTGACATGGATGTGAGAAAACAGAGATAGCACTGGCCAAGGGGGGCGACAGGGGCACGGCAAAGATGGTCATACCATGGTGCTATCATCACAGATTAGACGTGCAACTACCACTGAACTGCCAGCTGCAGACTGGGCAAGTATATAAAGGACACCTAAACCTCAGCGGCATGCCAATCCTGCAGCAATCCAAGATGTATCCATTATTCGGAGGAGTTGCACCCACCTCTCCTCTCTCTGCATCTGTGAGCATCAAGCACCTAAGCTTGCGCAGGAACAGCAACAACGTCGGCCGGAGCTGCGACACCTTTTGACCCACTTCATCACACCCCGGCTTCAGTGGCAGATGCATAGCTGTTAGATTACCACTTGGGCCCAGCAACTTATCAATCAGATCATCTGTCAGCTTACTGTGTGTGACACTACTGCTACCCAGGCCAACCGAGCTGTCGATAGCAGCCAATCTGGCTGAGTCAACTGGTAGCTGGGTAGGCACATCAGCGGAATCAGCTGCATCCGTGCTGGTTGCTTTTGCTGAATCTGTGTCACTGTACTTGCTGGAGCCTGCTGTGTACTGCTGGGTCAGCTGCAGCAGCGTGCTGCTTTGCAGGGCCTGCATGAGCTCGTCCTGCAGCTGATGCTGCCATGTTGGTGTGACGTAGCCCAGCTTGCCGTGTTTGACTAGGTCATAGTTAAACCTGAAGCCGTTGCTGTAGATGTGCGGCGTGTCTGTGATCCTGAACACGGACTTGAAACCTATGCCTTTCTGACCTGCAGCGCAGTGACGACACAAAACACAGAATGAACACTGCAAATCCATCCGGACACACTTGGTGGGCGTTGTTTGATGGCCATTGCCTGCTGCGCCATCAGCGAAAAGCACAACATGTCCTCATTGTCCTTGAGCTTGAACCATTACATCACACTATCACATGGCTGCCCCACTGATGTTGACATGTTCACTTGGGGTAAAAGTTAACAAGCGGAGCAGCGCCATAAGCACTTCAACAGATGGTCTCCTTGTGCTGTTGAAGAAACCGGTACTTCACAAAGGCATTAGCCGCCTACCAGTGTATCCCGCCTCTCCCTTCTTTTTTGACTCTCCAATATCTGACAAACTCATGACATCCTGCTCAGAGAAGCCTAGCTCATTGTTTGCCACTGTCACAGCACTGGCAGTAGTGACAAGCTCCAGCATGGGACAGGGGGCATCTGGGCTGTACTTGTTGTCATCAGCATTCTGAAGCAGGAACAGACATCTTCCTCTGGGAGCTTGGTCATCAAGTACAAGCAGTAAACGACCTTATCCTTCGCTTATATCAAAAGAAGCACGCCAAACAGCCATCTTGCAAGAGGCTAGTGCTGGTTGCATAATACAACAAGTTGCCGGTTGAACTTGTGATATGACGTTCCGAGGGACATGTCCATGCTAAGTGCAGCTTGACCTGATAGGCGGCACATGCCGTACCTGTACAAGCTCCAGTACGAAGTGCACATCCTTTGAATACAGCTCCTTGCTCAACTGCAAGCACAAAAACAGAATGTTATTGTTGATTATGTGGCTGTGTTATGTGCATTGCAACTGAATAGTGCCTCTCTCAAGCTATATTAGAGTCTTCAAGAATCTCAGGGTTTGGAACCCTGGATCCCATGTAACAACAAGCAGACCCAGCAAAGCTTACCTTCTCCACAGCATTGCCGAGTGTTCTCTGAGTAGCCTGGAACGCCTCCGCAGCCTCTCCATGCATCACAACACCCACTCCTTTCAACCGCCTGATCCGCTCAATAAGACCATGGCAAGGGTCACGCATATCTGGTGCCGGTGGTGCGGCAGATGCTGCTGGTTCTGCTGAAGCTGGCTGCTGACTTGCTACTGCAGGAGTGCTGGCCAACCCCTGAGCTGTGCTGAATGACCCCTCAGCTAAACCACCATCTGCAAGCAGTGGTGCCTCTACTGCTGGAGTTGTCCGTGCAATGTTGATGACTCCTGTGACAGCATCCAGCTCAACAGCAAGTGCTGCACCCTCGAGGCCGCATTCGGCAGCCTGATCCTCAGCAGCCGCTTCAGCTGCTGCAGGCTCTGCAGCTGGTGCTGCATGCAGAGTAACCCCACCTTCGGCTAGCCCTTCACCCTGTATGTCAGCAGCTGCCTGCTCAACTGCGGTCTCTGTATCTGCTGAGTTACGCGTTGTTGGCTTGACTGCTGGCTCATCGGTTGCAACGCTATCCAGTGTGCTGGTGGCGGCGGCAGCTGTTGTTTCTGGCAGCTGCTGTGGCTGTTTCTGTGCCTGCTCTGGTTGGGCTGGCTGGTCAGTGACCAACCTTCCTGAGGCAGCAGGGTATGGCATATCTGCAGTAGCCTGATGAGAATCTGAGCTCCATGAATGCTGTTGCAACTGCTGTTGCTTACAATCATCTTGCCACTCTGCTATTCCCAAGCTGAAGCCCAGCACATGCAGCCTCTGCCGTGCGCCTGGGACTGCAGCACCTTGAACATACGGGCGGCTTGCCACTGGCCTGGAACTGTATGCACCCTTGTGCCCGTAACCGCTCGCATAGTGTGAGCTTTCATCGTGAGCAGACTGCAACACAGCTGTTGCAAGCAATGACCTGTGTACTGTATCCAAGTCCTGCCTCAAAGCATCAGCTAAGGGCCGCAGCAGTACCTCACTAGCCAGCACAGGTGCCAGCGGCACAGGCAGCAGCTGAAGGGACTCCAGGACCAGATGCAGCAGCCGCTGGCTTGCTGGGCTGTATGCATGCAGCAGCTTTACTGCTGTATCTGCTGTCATGCCTTGCTGTGAGCTGTCAGTGGCTGTTCCTGCAAGGCCTGCGGCAGAGGTAATTGCTGGCCCAGCTGCTTGCTGAGACATCGAGGCTGACATGATGGAGCCCAGGATATCTCCAAGCATCTTCAGGTCGTGAGCTGCTGCCAAGCCACCTTGAGATGCTACTCGGCTGAGCAGCAGGCCGACCAGCAACCCAGGATCGGCCTGCACAACCAGAAAACATGCACCATAAGAGAAACAGTTCCTGAGACCTGCAAATGCTAAGACCCAACACTTACAATTGCTACTTGCATATGCGGGCTAGCTCTGTGTCATGCCGATGTGATAGGAGCATGAAACTGATTAGGGCGCCAGTACAATGCCTCTGGCAGCACAAGCAACTGATGCACTCGCCATGGGTACAATGGTGCAGCCCCTGGTCCCCTGAGGTACATGCATACCTGGAAAACAGCTTCCTGCCACCCAGCACGGAGCTGCTGCAGATCCAAGCCAGCTGAAACAGGTGGCAGCTTTGCCATCCCGCCTCCTGGCAATTCCAAGATCTGAAAGCCCAGCTGTTCTGCACTGTGCTGGGCTAAGAAGCCCTTCAAAGGCCCAAAAGATGGGGCATACAGTGAGGTCCAGTCCGTCCAAGTCGCCAGGTCACCCATCCAGGGGGCTGTTGATAAGGCCGCAAGTGCATGCTTGGGTTTCAGGCCAGGGGCTCTAGCAACAAAATCAGCAGCACCTGCAAGAGATGGTGCATGCTTTCTTGGCAGGTATGAGCAGCGTAAAAGCATTGCAGATGCAGTGTCGCTTCTGGTTCGGCCGAATACCCTGACATGAAAATTGCTCATCACCAGCAGCTACCTGCAAGCCTACAACCCGCAGCGGTGACAGGAGATGACCACTCAAGCCAGTCTTAAAGCACTGCAGTACTAGCTCAAGAGACAGTACATACCTGAGGGGCCAAAGGCCAGGGCTGCCCAAGCCCCCACCGAGCAGCTGCTGCAGCTGTCAGACGAGGGGCCTTCCGCTGTGCCTGCACCAGTCATAGCTGCACCCTGCTCCTTCGCTGCAGCTATGAGGGTCTCCACTGGGCCATAACCTAGCTGAAGGACATTGGGGACTTGGAAATGGCTGCACACCGCAGCAGCAACTGCCCTGTCAAAACCTGCAGGAGAAGGAACAGAAGGCTGATTCCAGTTTTGGCTCAACTTGTCCAGCAACAATTTGCGCCTGGTTGAGTGCTGATGCTGCCAGAACAGGCCTAACAGTCTCATGTCACAGCCTTATTAAGGTAGACATGCCATAGACATGGATGCCACGGACGAAAGATTGCCGTTACACCCTTGTGCCTTGCAGAAAGCCTCAACTGAAGTGCCAAACCAGGCAATTTGTGCCACACCCGATTTCTGAATCGGTACAATCCTCCTACCATGTGGTGTCAAGCTCCTGCTGGCTCGCATGCTGTGTTGCAGATGCTCCACTGCCTGTCTGACAACTGACATAACATCGTCATACAGCACGGGACCGATGTCCAACGAGTCTTCATGACCTGACAGCGCAGCTGCCAGCTCATCGTGCTTTGCAAGCATACTCAACAAGCTGCTGCACCCGGCTGGCAGTTGAACACAATCCAAGGACTCAACCTCCAGACGCTTCAGAAGGTCTTGCTCAAGCTGCCACAAACTGTGCAGTGTTATGCCCTGCAGGAGAGACCATGCCAGGGTGCAGTCATGGGCGGTCAAACAGCCAGAGCACAACATAACACATGCAAACCAACATTCTGATACAGTCGCAGGATACATGCCCAATCTCAAAGCCGTCAAGGTGGTCACAGTAAGTCACTATATATCTTCGCATGACTGGATGAACAAATGCAGCAGTTGCAGCAGTTGTTGCTCACTCTGCCAAGTTCCTGCACTGCTGTTAGTAACTCTGGCAGCCCAACGATTCTAACAGTTTGGACCCCTTCAGCTGGTTCCTGCTGTTCTGCCCTGTCTGCTGCAGTAGCTGCTTCGTCATTGTCCTGTGGTTCATGCTTGCCTGCAGCCACAGCTGGGCCGTGTTGCAGGAGCACGCGGACAGCATGCAGCAGCATTTGCAGCAGCCCATCATCCCTCCAGTACCTAGACAACACGTCCAGGATTCTAGGGTCCTTGACTTCTCGACCTGCAATTCACGGGGCACAAGTTATTGCATGTGCAGACACCCTTAAGCCTCACGCAGCTCCAACTATCAACAAGCTGGTGCGGAGGCAGGGTCCGCAGACACCTGGTATGTTGTTTGTTGCTCGTTGAGGCTTGATCTTGATGCTCAAGTCAGCTAGCAGGGTTCACACTCGAAACACCCATCATCACGGGCAGTCCTATGATGCACAACAGCAAGCTGACGTAAGCTGGTGGGTCTCACACACACAATACTAGCATGTTGAACATATTGCGGCTGCAGACTCTGGCTGGTGACCAACTAGCAGCAGCTGCACCAAAGTGCAGCAGCTGAGCTCGGATATCCTCATGCTGATCACCCCACTGCAGTCTAAGCTCACCTGCTATTTGCTGCACAAGCGTTTCTGCAGCTACCGCCACCAGGCTCAGCTGCTCAGCTGCTTGCTCTGTACTGTCCCCAAAAACAGCCACAGGAGCCTGCCTCCACCACCTGTAACCCTCTTCTTGCTGTTCACTGTCGCTGTCATCCTGCTGACTCCCAGGCCTGTTGCCCTCGGGATGCATCTGCTCATACAGCAAGTCTAGCAGAGCCCAAAGCATCTCAGATAATGCATCGGGATTGGGTACAAGACTCTCATCAGCAGTAGCACTGTCACCTCCTGCTTGTCCTGCATGAGCTGTGCTTGATCCCGAGGCAGTGCCGTCCAGAGCGACCGCACGAGGTACCAATTGTGACGTCACCCGGAAAGCACTGGCGTTGACCAACATGTTCAAGCTGGCATGATGCTCGTTGCTTACTGCCTGCGCTGTGTCCTGAGATGCTGTGTGCGTTGTGGTTGAATTTGCACAACCTCGGCTGTCTGCTGCGACAGGAGTCAGACCTGGAGCTGGTAGTGCTAGACTAGGGGGCGGCCCAGGGAGGGCTGCAGGCGGAGCTACACCAAAAGGTAGTGGTGGTGGTGGTGCTGTAGGCCATGCCTCAGCTTGTGGCACCCCGCAGAGCTGCCGAACCCACTGCGGAGGCAGCAGTGGCTGCAGCACAGCAACCAACTGCTCAACATCTCCACCAAACAGCTTCTTGAGAGCTGTTATTTTCAAATCTCCCAGGCTCAGCAGGTCAAGCGGTGGAGGCGCACTGCCCAAAATGTCTGATGTTGACATGACCTGGCCAAACAGGCCATTAGCTAGTGCCAGGTCAGTGTAACCCTGCTGCTTCCGATCCTGCTGTTCGGCATGGTGCCGAGCCAGCAAAACATGCATCTGCCTGGGCCCTGTCACAAGCCTGCCATCTTTTAGAAGCAGGCCTTTGATCTTTGCAGCTGATGCAACTGATCCTGCAGCACCGCTATCGCTGGCAGTGACGCCAGTACTGTGGTTACGCATGCCAACAGCACCTGACGAGCCGCCGTCAAGTGGTAGCAAAGCTGCAAGTGCCAACTGCAGCTGTTTAAACGTTAGTGGCTGCAGCACCAGCTGGGACTGTAGAAGCTGTGTCTCCTGCACAACAAACAATGAAAAAAACAAACAATCAAAACAAGACGGCCCGGCCTGTCAATGTCAAACACCACTACCGCCTACCACAACGATATTATCCACATTTGACGGAGAAAGATAGCGTGCCAAAGACTGTAGTCTAGGACCATACACACCACCACGACCACCCTCATATATGGAGGCGTACAACCTCCACAGCTCAGGCAAGCTTACAATGGTCATGTGGGCTTTCTAGCATGTTGGAACATGTTGGACTGTATCACCAACCACAGCAGAGGATGGGCAGATACAGCAGGGCAAGTTGTATGACCCTTAGTCGCAGCAGTCTAACATACTCACATCATGCAGAAGCTCCTGCAATGCAGATTCTGCTTTCTGCCGCAGGCCCGCCAGTCCAGCCGCCATCTGCTGCTTTATTCCTGCTGCATGCGGCTCTATGAGTCGCTTGCCGATGACTCGTAACTCCTCCTGTGCTTTCTGCAAGGCATTGTCCAGTGCGGCTTTCTGCCTGCTGATCTTGGTCTTGACTGCAGGACGCAGGCGGGAGTTTTCATCCTTCCACTGACTCACAAGGCCTGTGGTGCAGCAAACCAAACGAGGCTGGGTGTCAGGTGGCTTGCTCAACTGGCATCGCACTGGACTAGCACTGTGCAGGTTGAAGGCCACATCCAGCCTTGGCAGCTGTACAGAAGGCCGCTTGCAACAGCAGCATGACCTCCTGTCAGCTGCAAAAAGATGCCATTCACCCAGCATCAATTAGACTGGCCTGGTTTTGATGCCTGTGTACCCAGCAGCATCATTGGCTGGCTGAATGTCTCTAATACAACTGTCCGCTTTTACAATTCGAATCCTCGGCCTTTCAAGCAACAAAGACACAACAACAGCTGCCGAATGCAATCACCTATGATGATGGGGCCCATGCTGTGTGGCAGGCGAACACACAAGTCTTCAAAGGGTGCCTCATGCTTGTCAGCCAGTTTCTGCTTCACTGTAGCCCAGTCAATCCGTTCTTTCCGTTCTTTGGTGTCGCTTTTCTTCTGATAGTTCCAGTTTCTGCTCATTGAATCTGCTATTGCTTCGATAACATCAACAGCAAAGACCTGCAGGTGAAAGCCGCACCACAATAGGTAGCACTGACTGACAGACTGCGTATTGGAGGCTCGATGGTGCAGGACAAACTACACCCTGCAGTATGGTATACAATCATGCAAGAGTTTATAGAGTGCCGATTGCTGAAGCTCCAACTCCCCACAGGATGACATTTCTGCAGGGCAGAAGCCTGCTGAATGTTAATGCTTTGACAACAGAGCTGGTGACTGCTGCGGTTGCCATACTTGCATGAGATCGGCACAGTAGACACGGGAACCACCTGCCAGGTCAGATGGCAGTTAGCACAGAGCGCTTGCAGTTTTGAGTCCACTGGTGTGGATGTGATGACAATGTCCACACTGAGAAGCCTTAGATGCTAGCGCGTTTTCATTCATCACATGCTTGCTGCTCTCTGGGGCCTGCCACCAACCGTACAATACCTGAGGCACTTCAACCACGTGTGCTGGTGGTCGAAAGTTCGCTTTGACCAGGTCGAATTTCAGCAGTGGGCCAATGCCAAGCTCGTTGAATGACTCCACCGTATTGTCCGAGCTGCTGACCTGCTGACAGATGTAGAACTCCAGATCAGCTAAAGTGCACACACTCCTGCAGGAACACTCGACAGCATTGAGCCAAAGACCTCATTTGTTTGAGATTGCCTCCTCATTGATGATTCTCTACAGCAACAACCTGGTGTGCAGTTTGGGCACACTGTGTACGGTACTTTCAAATAGCATGAAATGTCTTTCTGTGTTGGCTGTACTGGAACACGCGTACTGCTATGGTGGATTGTGAAGTGGGCAGCAACCATTTCAACATCACTCATGCAGCCGTGTATTGCAGAGCACCGTGGCCTGCTCAGGAGCATTGCTCAGCGGTTGAAGCAAGCTATGCAAGCATCCAGGGCTACCTAAGCTCTCATAGCTGGAGTCTGCCACGAGTCAGTTGTGCAGCAGCTGGGAGTGCCTGTATGAACAAGATCATGGCATGCTGCATGTGCTGTTGTTGTTGAAAGACAGCCAGTCAACAAAAGCCTCAGCTCACCTCGCTTTGAGATAGGTGATGATGTACATGTGAATGCTTTGCTCAAGGAACAACAGGTCCTGCAAGCAGCAGACAGCGCACAAGAACTGCAGCAACCAAACTTGAGCTAAATTTTACAACAACTGCAGCAACTGAGCACCTGCTGATGTCCATTCTGTGTTCAATTCACACTGCTCATTGAGAAACCACCCCTGTTCAAACCGTTTGTGCTACTGCCCGCACATTAAAGGGTTGAATCAGCGCGAACACGCCCGCCGGAAAACCTGCTGCTGTTTGGCACTGCACGTGATGCGCAGGTACATCCAGAACTGCTTGAGCAGCTGCCTGTGGAAGGCGCTTTCAGCAGTGGCATCTATACCTTGACAGGTTGAAGGTCACTAGGACTGCAACCCAGTTCCTTGAGATCCCTGACTCCGAATGCCTGTGCCATGGCTCGGTCCACCGCGCCCACAGTCACAGAAAAGCCCCGTTCATGCAGCTGGGCCTGGGTCCTGCGGAAGGCTCTTTCTAGCTGCTCCTTCGTAGGCTTTGGTATGATGCATGTGGTGCCCGTCCGAACCCCTGCGCCTGGTGGCACTGTCACAATGCGCAAGTGCTTGTAGCCGTAACTGTGGACAGTCCACCAACAGCAGAGGCACAGTGAGTTGCCAACCCCACATAAGCTGGCACGATGCGCCACTCAGACACATTTGGCCTTACAACAGCCTCTAAGGGCTGGTAAAAGGCAATGCAGACAGCACTTGCAGCATACAGCAAGGATATGGGGTGGCAATTGCACAGTTCAAGGCCCAGTGTAATGTACGCCACACGTGTATAGCCAGGTACGGAGCTCAGAGCTTGGTGAAATCAACTTGAGCTCAAAGCAATTCACCTGCGGATAAGTTCCTCCAAGGATGATACTTGGTAGTCTGCATGGCGCAGAGGGGTCCCAAACTCTTGATTCCAAAGTTCACAGAAATCCACCTCAGGCAGACCAGCAGGAGGCAGTAGCTCAGCCATACGGTGCAGGCACGAGTCCAAACGCAGGAACATGTTCCCGGGGCGCCTTGTGGCTGCACCTGCCGAAGACCGCTGCTGCTTATGGGCCATGGTGTGCTTCAGCTTTATCCGTGCTGTGGCCTCAAGGCAGCTGTTGCGCCTCAATGCCACACAGCCGGTAAGAACAACCAACGCGCATCGGGCGCCTCGAAAAGTTACATAGCCGCCTCTGAGCGTTGTCCAGCCGTGCGCCCGCGCTTCCCCCGCATTGTGCTTTGGTGATGGGACCTACTAAGATCGTTGGCAGGCGTAGCTAGTCGGTAAATGAACCTTGCAATGATAGTTGGGCTGTGTGATGTTGTGTTTGCAACTGATTCGCTGGCTGTCTGTGTCCAGCACGGTTTGGAGTTGCCCCTCTGCCTTCCTTCGCACAGTTACAACACATCGTCGGCAGCACACTTTGAGAACATGTGATAAATACGGTGGGCATGCTTCGGCACTCTGTACATGTGGCACCACGGCGTGGACCGTCCAGCGACTCCTCTTTTCAGTACGCGCACGTGGTGTACGTGCAGTACGACATCACCCATACTGTGGGGCGGTCAAGCTTTGATAATGGTCGAAACTGGAGCGGAACAGGCCTCTGAGTGGCTCCGATCACTTCCTTGACCACCTGGTCCAGCCTGTGCATCCAAACACACAAAAGCTGTCGAGGACCCACTGGAATCGCCTTGCCGAAGTGCGCGTGCATGTACAAGATAAGGCAAGTACGTCCTGACAGCAAGGGGTATATATAGGGAAGAAGCTTCCCTGTGTATACCCCTTGCTAACAGACACAGAACGACCTTAACAGAAGTGAATCCTTGGATCAAGCAATCTGCTGATCACCAAAGGCTCCAAGATTCTACCATATTACCAGCAACACTGATGACAGTTGAGCAGGCTGTTTGGACAAGTCTAAGTCCACATTGCTCGCTCAACCAACACACCAAACACTAGCCGGTCACAATCAACAAGGTCTGCCGCCCCATACCAACAGGCCAGACAACCGGACGCCCGGGCGGAACAGCTGCCCAGAGCACCTTGTGCCAATAGTTCTACAGCTTCCAATACCTCAATACCTAGTATGCGCCACATACCCCCCTGACGAAACTAAAAACCTCATAGCTTGCAACCCCGCAAAAGCTCCCAGGAACACATGCTAAAGCTGGAAAGTTCCCAAAGAAAGGGGAATGCGCAAAGACTACTACTAGTATGAAATGCTGTTCAGGATCACGAAGGTGAACGTATCCGGGGCTCTGTAAAGGTAAAGAGCCTAGATATCCAAGCATACAGGGCCCGCTGCTACAGTGATCCAATTGCTCTGCTTACTTTTGGCTATGCCATGCAATGCTTGCACGACTTCAAAACAAGCCTGCTGTCTTCACCGTCCCCGAGTATGCTTGTGATGCTGCTGCCTAAAATGCATCCACTCGTCTTCACTATCATCCGACTCAGTGTCATCAGTTGCACCATTGCTAGGATCCCACCAGTCACTGATGTCTGTAGTTGTTGTTGTTGTTGTTGTTGTTGTTGCTGCTGGTGTCCGCGATGCTGTTCTTGTTACTGCTGCAGCCTGTAATCCCGATCCCTCTGCTGCTGTTGCACTGCTTGAGCCCCACTGCACGCCCCAGCGTCCAAAGGCAGCTGGCCGCCTCGCAGCATCTGGCTGTGCTGGGTCTTGCTGGTGTTTGTCAGCCCTGAGGTCTATAGTGACCATGGGACGCGGGTCGGTCCAGACTCTGGTAGCTCTGCTAGGGCTGTCAGTACCGCTGCTAGTCCCACTACTGCTGATATTGCCTGCTTGTGGTCTGGTCAAGCTGCCGCTTTGACTGCCTGTTGCAGCTAGGTGACCAGCAGCCATCCCAGCCAGCGGTCGCTTGGCCCACCGGGGCTGATATGCAGCAGGGCTATGCTCCTCTGTTGCGGCTGCAGGCGATAACGGAGGACTATTGATGAAGCGACTGTCTGCTATCAAGTGAACTGGTGCTGGTGCTGTGCCGATGCCTGCTGCTCCTGTTGCCAATCTCTGCAACAAGGCGTCCAAGTCGAGGTCGTCCAACAGGCCTGTGCCACCCAATACTGTTTGGGCGCTCTGCGCTGCTGCGCCTACTGCGCCGCTTGTGGACGAGCCAGGGGTGTTAGCGGGCCCGGCTGCTGCCGGCGCTGCTGCTGGCAACAACGGGGCTGCGGTGACTGTGTAATCTGCACCACGGTTGTTGTTGCTGCTTTCAGGAGTGCTGCTATGTTCTGTGACTGCTCTCTTTGAACTTGGAAGCGCAGTTGCAACTGACGTGCTACCATGTGGTAAAGGGTCAACTGTGCCGCTGAATGTGCTGCGGACCTGTCTCGTAGTACCACCTATACTACCACTGGCAGTGCTGATGTCAGGTGCTACAAAATCTGGTGGGCCTGCGGTTGCCTGTGAGTTCGCTGGGTTCTGCTGCTGGTCTGGTTGCAGCGCAACACCTGTGTCATGTGCATGCGGTCTGGGGTCCTTTAACAGGGGCGAGCTTGTACTGTAACGTCCATGACCTGCAGACAGTAGGGCAGCCTGGCTTATGAATTTGGGGGACATGCACCTGCATGCTGGCAAGATCACGTCAGATTATAGTGACCCAGCTAAGATTTAGCATTGTTGCACATCTTCTGCTACTGCTCACGAGTCGGCGAGCACAAGCCAGGCGCGCCCTGCATTCCCCACCTGGCCCCTGAGGGCTGCTGCTTGTTGCCTGGAAACTGCATACCTTGAACAGTGGACCCCTCCAATCCAGACTCAGCTGTTTCTAGAGCCAACAAAGTTTCCAAGTCAATGCCTGGGGCCGCTTTACCAGCCTGAGAAGGGAGGAACAGAGGCACGTCGCCATCGTCTGTCTCTGTGTCCGAGTCCAACGTGGAAGGCAGCTGCATGGCGCTGTAAGGATGCTAGAACGGCATAACTCCAAAATCAAACAGCACTGCAAAGGCAACAGCTGCCTCAATACACTGGTGCTTGCCGACAGCACGGTTGTCTGGGACCCGTCAAAGCGGGAAAGTGCGAAATTGGGCGCTGCCTCCGATGATGGCCAAGGCTGACAACCACACTCAAGTCTGTAAGTTACGCACAACTTCACCGTTCAGAGGTGTAGAAAGCCGCGCCAAGTTGCTTGCTAATACAACATTGCGATTCGGTAGCTGTGCTGTGTTCTGTAACATGCGGCGAAGCAAGCAGGGTCACAATACATGGGTTTGAGTACCGTTGCAAATGTACAGGGCTCACTCCGCTAACGGTACTCGGGCAGCTTGAAAACCTCAACCACGCTATTACGTTGGTACTGCTTACGAGGGTTTGCGCTGGTTGAGCAAGTCATTGCCTGTGAAGAAGGCAGTTTGCAGAGCGTCAAGACTTGCCAGCAAACGCCATAACCAGCAACACACTGTATCGATCATCACAGTGCTGGCATTCAGCAAGCGGCCTTGGTATCTGGATCAACCTTTTAGGTTGTGTCTGACACAATGCTTCCACGCCCTACAACACACTCGAAAGCTCTGGGCCCTGGTGTGGCTGGTCCAGAGCTGGCAGTTGCTACTTCTGCGATACTGGATAGGCCACCACAACCCAGCCCGCAGAATCCTTTGTCGGGCGCAGACAGCTTTATGGTAGATCCACACTGTATCAATGACCCAGCTAGGCAGCACACGCAGTACCCCTACGTGACAGGCACCTCAGTTCTAGGCATCAAGTACAAAGATGGAGTGCTGGTTGCATGTGATACTCTGGGTGCATACGGTTCAACCAAGCGTTACAAGTCAGTAGAACGTATCAAGAAAGTCAACGACAGGTGCATCATCGCAGCCAGCGGCGAGCTGAGTGACTTTCAGTATCTCCTGAAACTGCTGGATGAGCTAACCACAGATGATTTCAGGGCAGGTATGCTCAACAATTACTTCCTGCTTGCGTAACCGCCCCCAGGGCTTGTGTCAGTTGCCCACTACACACTGGTACAATGTATGCCTTGGTGATCCTGCATTGCTGTGCCGGGACTGACTAATATGCCCTCACATTTTGACCACCCCTTGATCGATCTGCACCGTATGCGTCACCGGTAGTTGGTTGATCAAGGCTTATGCTGGCCCTGCCTGTGCCGACACCCATGCATTGTTTGCTGCTCCTTAGTCTCCAGCAGAACATTCGCTGCAGCAGCTGACCAACTGCTCTGCTTGCATTGCAGATGATGGCATCAGCTTAGGCCCACAGGAGATCTACAGCTACCTCTGTCGCGTCATGTACAACCGCAGAAACAACTTTGATCCCCTGTGGAACTCTTTCATTATAGCAGGCATTGAGCCAGGCAGCGTAGAGGCCACGGAAACCAGCAGTAGTAGCAGCTTTCTTGGTATGGTGGGCATGATTGGCACTCACTACACCGACAGCCACGTAACAACAGGGTTTGCCAACCATCTGGCGAGACCATTGTTCCGTGAGAGGCAGAGTGATGATATGTCAGAGGAGGCAGCAGTAGAGCTGATGCACGAGGCCTTGAGGGTCTGCTACTACAGGTTGGTAAACATCTGCAAGTGCTTTTGCCCCCACTGCAGTATATAACAGGAGCTTGGTGTCTATCCTATGATTGAAAAGGCATCACAGCGACAGTATGCCACTCACATTGTGCAGATGGAATCCTATGTAGCTTGTCTGTAAAGCATGCAGGACTCTCTAATGTATCATGAACAGTATCCATGCAGCGTGTCGCCTTTGTTTCAGTGGTTCATAGCAGGGGATGTATTGCAGCATGCTGCATAGTCATTTGGCACAGTACCGTAGTCGCGCTAATGGTTCGCTCATGTCCAGACGCGAACATTTTAGAGAACGACTTTTTAGTTCGCGCGACGCCAGAACGAATTGATATTGCTGGTTCGCGCGTTCGCGCGGGCTGATCAGCAGGGGTTTTCAACACCAGTTCGCTGCAGCCATGAGGGGCCGTTGAGGGGCTGGAGCAGCCATAATCACGCTAACACAGCTTAATACGCCTATACACAGCTGTCTGGACCCATCTAGCTGGCATCTGTATGCCAGAAGCGTGCACGTGATTCAAACAGCAGAGGGTTTTGCTGGGGTTCGGCAGATTATTTGGCAGTTCGCGCCGGTCCAAGGCTGTGTTTTCTGACCAATTCAAACCTTCGCGTGGAGCTCAAAATAATTAATTTCCACGCGAACCTTTAGCGCGACTACGGTAGTTCCTGTTCATCATGTAGTCCCCACTACATGTAGGTGTCTGTTTGATGCATCATGTGACCACAACTTTGTCTGTTGTTCACATTCCCTGTGGCAGACAGCAGCAGAGTATTTCAAGCGCAGCAACCGTCCATCAGTAAATATCTGACACTTGTTGCACCCTCAATTGGTGTATGCAGGGACAAGCAGAGCATGAACAAGTTCCAGTTGGCAAAGGTCACCAAGGATGGTGTCAGCATCTCAGAGCCATTTGCGCTAGATGTGAAGTGGGATTACAAGATGTTCACACAGCCTACAAAGTGGGCAGTTGGGGCATGGTAGAGCGGCGGTTGGCCCAGCTATCAGTTCTCATAGGTGCCAACATGCACTGGGTGAAACCCAAGTGATCAGCAAATTCATTAGTTGCAGTGCCGATCGTGCCAACAATAATTACAGCTCCCAGCTGAGCCAGCAGGCGCTGGGTTGGCACCTCATCCAGCGATCTCAGGGCCGGAAGACCACGTGGCTGACAGCTGCTGTAGTGACACCAAGGTCATTTTGCATAGGGGTAATCTGAGGGGTCTCCTGTGCTTTCCAGCAGTTGTGGTCACCCTCGGAGAGAGACGGTGTCCGACATTGACAATGCAGTGACGAACCCGTGTAAACGGTCCGCCTGCTTGTTTTGTGTGATTTCTTTCCTGTACGTTGAAGTTGCGCTTGGCTCTTGTGAACAGAGTGGATTCACGGGCACCTTGATGATGGCAGTGTCATGGGCAGTGTCATTGGCAGTGCCAGCCAATGGTTGTCTTGCCAGAGGTGCAAAACAGTCACCTGGTCATGCCGTGCTATATTGTGGTCTAATCCAGTCTGTTCGGGGGCTCAAAGGCGCTCCTTGAGGAACACGACACAGCGATCCAGAGGGACACTGCAAGGCACCTGAACCAGCTCATGGCGGAGTCGATGAATACTGGGCCGCACAAACTAACAATAGCAACGAGAATGCGGTGCTAATACACGCGCTGCGCAACCCATACCTGGTGTCCTGATGTATCCTGGAGAAGCTCTGGGGGCGTGACGTGCCAGGTGTCTGCTCTGGGGCAACGTAGGGTTGGTGTCGGAGCGGGCTGACTGCATAGCATTTCTGCTGTTGAACCTACCTGCAGTCCACCACCTCTACTATTTGTTGCACTTGAAGTCTACACTTTAGACTCTACAGCTACGATCTCGCCTCGAGCGCTTAGCACATTGGCCGCGTTTAATATCAACATTGTGACTGACAAGCTCCATACGCGTGTTATCCCCTGCTGAGTGTGTGCTTGTATCCAGCATGTCGCTCCTTCATGGCCAAGCGTTCAGTGTGGCTGCACAAACCCGAACAAGTAGAGTGAATGCTTTTAAGCCGGTATCTGTGCGATCCGCACAGGCCAGCCACCTCCGCAGGTTCCGTAGCTTGAAGACGTGCCATGCCCAAGCGGGCACTGTGCAGGCCAGCACTGCCAATGGTGCTCAGGAATTTGCGCCACTCCTGCCTTTGGATGGTAAGGTTGTTGTTGATACAAAGGGGGGTTGGCGCGCTCGAACACATGAACCAACCAGTCAACTGCATCCTGTCTGCTGTTCGACTTGCAGACAAGTATGAGGCCAACCATGCTTTCTCCGATTACGCCAACTGGCTTATCCCCGGCACTCTTTTGGTTGGCCGTTACCCGTATGTCGAGCCTAGCAGGTGCAAGACGTACGAAAAGGGTGAAAAGCAGTTGGAGGAGATCCTCAAAACAGGTGTAACCACCTTCATCTCTCTGCAGGTAGGCTCCTCCGGGGCAATGTTTTGCAACAGCTTGCTGGTGCCATGTACATACTCAGCAGGAGCTTTGTCTATACCCCAGTTCTGTACGCCTAGTGTTAGTCACCTGCAGATGCTCTGTCAACTTTGGTGAAAATGTTTGCACTCGACAGAGGGCCCCAAGGCGCAGTGACCACTTGTGAGGAACCACCCAGGCAGACAGGCTGTGCATCTTCAAGCCTGATCACATGGTTACCGTACACGTATTGGTGTATAATCCAAGAACCAGCCCACAAGCGTGCTGGCTTGCAGCCACTTATGTGCAGCACATGTATGTGGTGTGCTGATTGATGTGGTCCCTTGTTTGCTTGCAGGCTGAGGTTCCTGACCAGTCACAGCTGCGTCTGGCTGGTGTGAATGGATTCATGCCTTACAAGTCAGCAGCAGAGCTCATCAAGCACTCAATGGTTGGGTGAGTATCCTTGCACTGAGGATTGTCACAGCATGGCACTGCAGCTTTGCCAGGGCATCTATTGTGTTGCACTGGCTCAGTTCATTGTACAGCACTTGTTACAGCAAGCGGGCAGTCGTTGCTTGTTCCGAAAGCTTGGTAGTGTCAGCCAGCTTGCCAAGCTGTACTGCCTGTTTCACATAGATTAAGCAGTGATACGGCGACTCACGGCCGCGATGTGAAGCCACAGCAGGGCCAAGTCTCCTGCAGCAGGCCGGGGCAGCAAGCTTGTTGCTTCTGTTACAACCTGTGGCCAAACCCCAGACCTCACTTCAGGCAGGCACAGCTGATACGCAACCTGGTTTGACAATGATGGAATGACTGGCAGCTCAGCATGTAACCCATGATATGCCCAGACATGTGCTTCATGCGTTCCTTATCCACTCATATGCTCCGGCTACTGCTTGTGCCTGCTGTAGTCCCCCTCCAGCTGACTTGATGAATGGCTTGCGGACACCAGAGCTGGACAAGTTCCTGCCACCTAGGGTGAGCTGCACCAGAACCAGCACACTTCTGCCAACATGATCAGATAGACGACATGTACAGATTGCCTTTTCAAGCAGTGTGTTTGTTGAGCAGGAGTCGTCATGACATTGACATCTTGGCTGTGGTCAGACAAGTATTGCCAAGTGCCAGGGATCTCGAGAACTGCGCACAGTCAGCTCTGTTGGGGGGTCGCCTGCACGCAAGTCTGCTGTGCAATACTGGTATGCATGTGCTTATGCGTGTATCATGTTCTTGCAGCACAAACCCGCCAATGAGGCATACATGGCGTATGCTGCTCGTGAGACGCTGGAGTTTGCTTATAACCCAATCGAGGACCTCAGCGTGCCAACGGAAAGACAGTAAGTGACTATGTTCTTCTTGGTCTCCCTGAATGACTGTCAAAGCGTCTGGTCCTCTGCACTGTGTCTGAAGAACGCGGTGTTTGGTAGTCAGTGTTTGCTTGATCTTCACCGTAAGGTTGTTAGATGGGTTTTGGTGGCAGGGAAATCCATCCGTTATCATGTTCTGCTGTCATCGTTGTTGTAAGCTTGTCAAGCTGGGTGTGCAATTCATCGAACTTCAAGCAAATGGTCTGTTTTTGGCTGGTTGCTGCAGTTATGAACAAATGTCTGACTATTGCAGTGCAGCAAACTGCACATGAATGCCCTCCATTCTCGGCTCTGCAGGTGCAGGTGCCACACTGCCAGTAAAGGAATGCCATCTTTCACCAATTGGTGTGCTACAGTGCTTAAACCTCTCACCCTGGTTGCGCACCTGCATAGAGTCTTTCTTGGTGTGTTGTGCAATAAATGGCAAGGCTGTTACAGCATATGTGCAATCTGTATTGGAAATCTTGGTGGATGAATTGGTACTTGTATTACTATGGGCCACAGTGAAGGATGCATCACGTAGTGGCGAGTCAGTGTCTTATCAAAGTCGTGTTGTTGGTTTGACTTTCCAGCATTGTATCGGGCCCCGATAACGTACGTAGCAGGGTCCCTCCATTGACAGCTGGTACCGTAGTACTACGTTACCAGCTTTCAATGGAGGGACCCTGCTATGTACAACCATTATCTTTACGCATCAACATGTCATTGCTCGCTTCTTGCATACATGTATGCAATCAGTGAGCGATGACATGTTGATGCGTACAGGATGGTGGTTCCAGGCATGTGTTTAGCACCGAAGGCTTTGTCTTAGGAGTCACATGACAGTCGTTACAAAGCCGCTGCCCTAGCTTGGACACATAGGCTTGCTAGTCAGAGGGCAGAGTAGTAAGAGCACTGCTACAATTTTTGTCACCATATCTCATGCCTGCATGGCAGCCGGCAATGGTCCTCTCATAGAGTCGCCACAGCATGCTGTCCCAGTGCCATCCAGTAATGATGGGTGTTGCACATAGTGGGGTTGTGTCGCGGTGTTGCCTGCAGGTTGGATGAGATCATAGATGATGTACAGAAGCGCATCTCTGGTGGTGAAGTGTTGTATGTGCACTGCTGGGGCGGCAGGGGGAGGGTGGGACTTGTAGGCGCTTGCTTCCTGGCTACTACTTACAAGTAAGCATATGTTGCAAAGCATATGGTTGCAGGTTGTTGTTGCTTTGGGGTTTTGCAAAATGTGCACAGCGGTGTCCGTTTGGCCCTCTTGCTCACGATGCTCAATGCCGCCGCTTTAGCGCCCAAGCCCTGGGTGGGTATCCATGTGACAAAGAAATGCATGCGAAATGTCACACAACCTTCATGCGGTGCATGTGCTAGCCTTCTCCAGCCAGTATTGCTCACTAGAGCTCACCGGTTACAACCATTCACAGCTGAATTTCTTCATTGCAACAGCGTAGGCAGTTCTCCGGCATTATGCAAGGCTTGACCCGTTGCGGGGATGTGTTCGACACATTCTAGAGCATCTGAGCATGCACAGCGAGGATTTAGTCTGCAGCAAGTAACTGCAGCTGCTCACTTCTGCAGCTCGCTTGGCGCGTCTCTGTGGTGACTTAGGCCCTCATACTATGCTGCTGCTGTTGCTTTGTGTGTTCCTGCAGCTTGAGTGCTGATGAGGCCCTAGAGCGTGTCCAGCGCGCCTTTGACACTCGCAAAGACAACGAGAGGCGGTCACCAGAGACTGACCAGCAGCATAAGATGGTGCGCGACTACATAGCTACACATCAGGCCAGGAGGGCTGGGAAAGTTCACAAGGAGTAGAGGCGAATGTTTGGTGTGGTTATGGTGTGCAGATGTCGTGTTGTGTTCTGGGCTGAGTGTCCTTTAGTTAGCAGTTGCTGGTGGTCTGCTGTTGTTGACGAAGTTTGTGCATTTTGTTGTTGTTCAAGAGGTGGCTGGTTATAGATCAGCCTGTATGATGTGTGACTGCTAGTCTGTGGCCATGTACCAGCATGGTTCAAACATGCTACTTCCCTTTGCTGCTTACCTGCCCACATGGCTGTGAAGGCTGTATTGCTATTGTGTTGGATGGAGATAGGGAAAGTATATGGCTATATGGTTTTGGGTTCGCTAGTTGCTGTCAAGTTTTGGTGTGACTGACGAGCTTGGTAGCAGTTGCTCTGCAACTGAGCTTCAGATGGCATCACTAGGCTGTGGTGGTGGTGGTGGTCACATCATAGGATCCAAGGCTGAATATGCAGTGCTGTGTGCGATATCAAGTTGGTTGCTGTGTTTTGTAAGCAACCGAGAGCCAATGCAGACACCACTGCACACACCACTGTTGCATGGCTCAATACTTTCACACCACTGCAGACACCAAGTTGCCATCACGCAGTCTGAATGGTCTCAGAAGTTCAACAGCCGTGCAATCAGACAGTGCGGGGACCATGCATACAGGCAAGCCGGCTTTGTTCACCAGCATGCATACTACTGCCTTTGATCCATGCTTGTTCTCAATGTTAACAAACTATTACGAAGTTTTACTTCTGTTATAGTCAGGCTCGAGGCTAGCCTAGTTGCGGCAACTTGTTTCTCTTCTAAAAACTTGAGCTGCCGCAAGTTGATTTGCAAGAAAGGTTGCACGATTGGGCTGTAAGGTGTGGCTGTGGTTTAAACCAAATTTGTCTGACAACAAATTTGTCTGACAAACCCTGAAAGTAGGGCTCTGTGCAGGCACGGACACACAGTGTGACTGACACATGCATTTCCTCTACCTTACACGGTGCGCTGGCCTCGCCGTAGCAGTCTAGATGTTTTGATCAGCAGGTAGCACCTTCGTTTGCCAAGACGTTGCATTTTCAGCTTGGCAAGTACAAGGGCCTCAAGCCTGACGAAGTTCTGAGCATATTAGTAGCAGCTGGGTCTGAGATGGAAGCGATTACAAAGGACGTCAATGCATTGCTGTCTTGCAGCAGCCCAGAGGTGCTGCGGCCTAATAACTGGGCCACGATGTTTGTGATCGCACTGCCGCATTTCTTGTACGCCTTCATCTGGTTCCAGCCCAAAGTATGGATGAAACTGTTTCCCAAGAATCCGGTAGACGCATTTGCAACTGCAGGACTGGTTGGAAAACGTGAGTACAACCTACAGTTCGACTCAACCAATACAACAGCAGCAGTTACACTCTCTAATGAAGCCATTGACAAACCGCCGCTGACACTGCTTCCGTTTTGTATTTCGCAGTCTTACAGTTTGGAACCGTACTACTATGGTTCAGCAGCATACGCAGCACAGGAGTGTGCCTAGATGCATCAGCCATCAGCCTACTGCAGTTCCTAGCATGCCTTGTGCTAGTAGGCTATGGGCAGTCCCTAAACGTGGGCATATTCCAAGCTATCGGACACGATGGCGTGTATTACGGGTTCAAGCTCGGGAAGAAGATCCCCTGGGTCACAGGCTGGCCCTTTGATACTGTATCGCACCCACAGTATGTGGGGTCCGTGCTGTCCATCTGGGGCATGCTTGCTCTGGTGTGGGGGCAAGCACCAGCAGTACCTTTGCTAACGTTAGCAGCATATTGGACGTGTGTATACATCGTTACAGCAGTCCAGGAGCAGTACATGTAGGGAGCTAGCAGGCGTTTGGGTCCGGCCAGTAGGTGAGTCCAAATGTTAGATCCAGCCAGAACCTGGAAACAAGGATACCGCACTGATTGGAGGACAGTATACCGGCTTTGGGTGTTACAGTGTAAAAGTAACCGAGATATGCAACAGGTCGAATGTGCTGGCAAGAGCTGTACTGTCATGCATGTGTCACAGTGTTTCAAACACTGAAACACTGGAGTCCAGGCAGCTGAATTGGTACTACAACTTGCTGCATGATCGCCACAGTGCAAAACATTCCAGCGCCTCCTTTGTTGCGGTCTTTGCAGGCACTGAAGAATTGCAACGATTGCAGAGCACAGCCGATGTCATAGCACTTGTATACCCCTACCCCCCAGCCATAACTCTATGGCCATCAGCCCTGCTCCCCAGTTCAGAGGTGGAAGACGGCGCTTGTGTCACAGCAGTTGTGTCACAGCAGTTTTGTCACAGCACTTGTGACACAAGTCAAGGGGCAGCAGAGACTCTGCAACATCAGAGGCCTGCCTCCTTGGCAGTGCTGTTGGAGCTGTTCAGACCGACCAATGAGGCAGTTCTCACCACTGCTGGGTTAGCAGGGAGCTGAGGGGCATGAATGCAATGTTAGCTGCTACTCCAGACATTGAAAGGAGAGTCTTTGTCAGTGTGACTAGTGGCGTGTTGTCTTCCCAACAACAGAGCACTGGAATACTCGTGCACGTGGTTACAAGCAGTGCCTCTTGTGCCTCAGGCTGGCAGTGGCACTGCATGGCATGTAAACTTGAATGTCAGAGTGCCTCAACCACCCGGGTCACTCCGAGCCGGTATGGCTCAACCAACTGGTATCGGCAAGTACTTGATGATGCAAGTTCCTGGATCCAGTACACGTGAGTTGTGACTTATGCATGTATCTGTAGCCCTTTTTCAGATGCCGGGGTGCACCACGTGACGACCGACGGGTCTTGAACCTGCAAGGACATCCTGCAGATGCAAAACTGACGCAACCAAAGGCCTGAACAGATGGTTTCTCCTGACGTGACTGACAACGTACTGCAGCGAGCCGGCGGTTGGCTTCGGCGCGGCACTCCGAGCATGTATACAACAGTGACCACTACGCCTGACAGCTTAGCCTACCGGGTGATACCAACTTATGTCCAAAATGCATGACGCACTGCGTTCATGGGCGTCCGCCCCTGTCCGGTACAGAGCAACCGTGCTGGAAAAATCACTTGCCTCGGACGTCCGCAGCGAGGCCGGCCACCTTCCATTGGAGTTCATCTTGTCAGACTGTCGGATGTAGGAGATCTTTGAACCGATCCCACGGCGATGCGCACACGACTCCACGATGTTCTTCATTGGTCCACGGCATTTGTTTCGAGGCTCTGAGTACAAACCCAGGCGTCTGGTCAGACCGGAGGCTTGTTGCAACAAGCTCTGTCACATCGTACATCAAGCCCAACGGATGCACATGCAGTCGCTGGTTTGCAAGCAATACAACACCTTGCCTTTTGCAGCAGTGCGCACAGCTCGGACGGGCAGAGCCAGCTGTATTGTATCCGCCAAAGCAGTGTCAACTGGCACGATGTATGGTGACGCTGGCACTGTGATGAACGACATCAACAACCTTACCATGAACAATAAGGATATGTTTGACACTGTGAAGTGGTGTGCAAATCAGGTACAAAGACAGCCTGCTGGCGGTAGTGCACCCGCAACTGAGAAGCTTACCAGCACTAGTGCTCCTATTACCATGGCTGAAGCTGCGCATCCTGACGGCGCCAGGCTGGTGTACAGCTCTAAGCCTGCAGTTCTGCTTGCCGAAGTTCTGACCTGTCATCAGCCAAAGCTATGTGCACTGGGCGGATGGGCTCCCATCTTGCCAAGGCTGGTCTGCTGAGTTCACATTGTGTTGTGCAGCCAGCCGCTACAGTGCCAACTTGGCGGTGGACTGCTTTTGCTGCCATGCGACAGGCGGTCTCTTGTGTTCTGGGTGACATAGCCACGGTGCAGGCCCAGGGCAGTGCAGTGAAGGGCACGGACATCCCAGACAGCGATTTTGACTTCTTCGTCCGGCTTCACTGGCCTGATGATACAGTCACCAGAAGCCAGAGAATGCAGATATCAGAGTGCATGAGGAGCCGTCTTGCTGAGTATGATTTGCAGTATAGGTACCAGCCAGGCGAAAACAGAGTTTGGTTCTACCCATCTAATCGTGATGATTTGAGACTAGCAGATTACCCAGAGATTGACCTGGTGTTCGCAAAGTTCAAGGACTCTGAGAAGGACGCACCCGACAACAAGGCGCTGGCAATCAGCCATGTGGCACAGCAGGTGCGGCAGCATGTACCCGTAGCTACACGAGATCAAAAGATTGTTGCAGTGTTATGACATCCAATGCCGGGCTGTGTTTGCCAGTACACCTGACTGTGGAGAGCACCATGTAAGGCGCTGAAAGCCTTTCAACTTTCAACTTGTCACTTTCATGACAGGAATGCTTAATCATGCACTGTCTAAAGTGCAGCTGCTGTCACAACCACTACAGGGTCATGGTGTCAATCGATCAAGCTCTAGCACAGCAGGCTTCTAGGACAGCATCATCCCTTGCACAGGGCCGCCACACAGTGGCACTGTGAGAGATTCATGTAAATGAAATTATCAAAAGTTGAACACCAGCAATATCTATTATCACATTAGGGATCCCGTAATCTTACTGCCACCAGTTGTATCCGTCATTGTCAGGCTTTCAAAGCAGTGGTCGCGTAAGCAGTGAGCAAACACACCGTGTGTTTGGCAAACACACCGTGAGTCTCACTCTTATCAGCTGGAGTGCCTTAGGCTGGTTAGCGCAAGTTATGACTTCATTACTGAAAACAAACTTAAGGCTTTAGATGCGCCTGCCACAGTGAATGTGACACTGGCCTGCTTTGCTTCCTGCATGTGCAGGTTGTCAAGTACATCAAGTATCTGCCTTATATCAAAACTCATCTACCAAGGTCCAAATCCTCTCTCACAGAGCAGCTGGTCATCGACACTTACAACAGACTTTTGAGGAGTTGCTATTCAGTAGAGGCGTCCCTGACAGGAGCAAAGGGCTTTGACACACTGCTGAAAGAGACGCTGGATGTGATAGCAAAAAGGAGGCTCAGTAGCAGCTGGCTAGCTGAAAACCCAGAAGTGAAGTTGGGTGCTGATGAATGGGTTGACATGGCCAGCAGTCTGGTGCGCACTTATTATGCCGGGTATGGGTGGCTGAGGCCTGTGAAGGGATAGATGGCATGCCACAGAGGATCATGGCGATCTGTGCCAGGCAGTCGTACAAAAGCAATAGATGCATGCCATGCCGGGCATTGATGAATTAGAGCTAAACTTCATAGATAGCATTGCTGCGTGAATCACAACATGTAGTGTTGATGTGCCGCTGGGGGAGTGTGTTGGACTGGATAACAGCATATGTTTGTCACCGGGCAGTTGCTGTGGGTCGAGGTTGCTGCAAATGTAGTTGCAAGACACTTTCCGTTGGTGACTGGTGCCAGTTGGAGTGCTCGTATTGCGGATTGAATGGTAGCCCCGGCTGTTCAACTTTAGTAAAGTGGAGTCATGGCATGCGTAACCATTATGGCATGTGCGTTTGCCATGTATATGTCTTTGTTGATATCACGGTTGACTTTACACCACCCGACGGGAACGCCCGATAACTCGTTTTGTCAAGACATCTGACATGTTGCATTGCACATGCATCCACTCGGTGACACACAAAGCTTTCGGCCTGAGCAGGATTAGGCCCGAAGGGGCATTCCTTGATGAGCCGACAACAAACCAGGCTGAAGCGGAGATGCCGACAGACTGCACTGCCGCAGTGCGGATGCGGGTGGGTGCAAGGAAGGCTCCCGTCGCCGAGCTGTGTTAGCCTTTGGACCTGATGTCCAACATTGGTACCGTGCCACGTGGGTCACCGACAGTGTTGCCTTCATAACGGCCCTAGCAGGGATCCGGATGTTGCTGTTGATCGATGACCAATCACGACCGAGTCCTATCCGCTCTGGCGCTGTCTGCGGATAAGGCTGCTCAACATGCCGCTGCCCCGACAGAGCACTAGCTATCATGACGTCGAGTCGTCAACGGAGGTGTACACTCATCAGATGCACTGACAGGTTCTCACGACGCATTTCCCCGTCCTTTGGATTTATGTGTCATTTCCGAAATGACACAAGTGAGTCACTTGGGCGAGGAAGGCACTAGAATGACCGCAGTTGCCCGCACACGCAGGTTGTTGCCATTGACTCGGAAAACAGATGACGGGCATGTTGTTGTACATGCACCCAGGGTTGCAGCAAGAACAACGAGCAACCAAACAGACCAGGGAACATGACATCCATACAACAGCACACGATGATCTCGCAAGCCGACAGCTGCATGTCCCTCTGCCCACGGCAGATTATTCCCACTTCAGCAGCCGTACCACGGCAACTTATGCTACGCTGGCCCCTGCTGCTATTGTCGCTGATCTGGCCGCCATATTGGGGGCAGCAACGTCTCTCCATCTTTCAGCCCCTCTGCAAACTTGGCTTTAGCCAGGTTGCCGCCCTCGTCATAGCTGTCTGCAACACCAGGTATATTCAGTCCACTCTTCAGGGCCTCTTTGCCGGTGGACACCCAGCGCCCTGGTGGTGGCCGCCGCTTGCCGCTGGGCGACCAAACCTGGAAAAATTTGCAAGCAGCATATATACATGATAACAAGTGACGGCAAACACTGTGAAGCCATATGTCAGTTCAGTGCCTGTTGGCGGCTTCAGCTCGTGTCATTTGCTGAGAGTACTGTCCAAGACAGCGAAAGCATCTAAAGGTGCAGACTCGCCTCCATCTGCAAACAGTTTGCTAGAAGCAAACAACTCTCTGTGTATCTCGACTAGACAATCACAGAAAAGCCTTGCATAACACCAAATTGCTGCCAGTTGGCAGTTCCAGCTTGACCCAGGAAGCATACTGACACGCAACAGAGATACAAACATCTGAACAGGTCAGCTAGTCTATACAAATGCCAGCACATGTCATGGTGAAAATGGCAACAGGCACCCGGCCACACGCTGAACTTGTGCTGCTTGCATTGATTTGCGACTATCTTGTGCTCAAAAAGGCATATGACACAGCTGCTGGAAGTCATAAGCTGCTGCAGATGAGTCAACCCACAGCAGCGACGACAACAAAAACACTCCCGGAATTCCTGGAGAGGCAGGACCTGGCATCAAGCAAGTCCAGCAGCCTAACAAACACGCAGCATTCTGTTGTATCAAGTTAAGGGCAATACACACTGCAAAACATTACGCGTACCCAGATATCATACGACAAATCGATAGACACAGTCCTGAAAACCAGCAACAGCCAAGCATGTCCTATTGGATGGTCTCACCTGCCCCCATCCTTGATAGCCACCTTCAAGTAACAGAGCCCCTGTGTAACCGGCTTCTGACATTTGTTGCAGTGCAGCGTCTGATAGAGCACCACCATCAACGCACATCTGCAACACGGGTGACAACAGCAAGACACACTTCAGTTGATCACAGTGATGCAGTGAGTGGTCATAGCACGATTACTCTCGGAAGGGTCGACTTCAGTTGCAGGAGGGCCTGGCCGCCCACTTGGTCATAATGGCATCGCCCTTTCCCTACTACACAGAATTCAGTAAAGGCTGCTTGGGCTGGATGAGCAGGGAAGGGGGGTTGACATAGGTCTCAACAAGATCGTCTTGTATCGGATACTGTAGAGCAGCTGCAATGTCTACTCATGCGCTTCTGTGAGGCACATTCACAACTCTGCTTATGTGAAGCCCACTGGCTTGCCTACCAGTGGGCTTCACATAAGCAGAGTTGTGGATGTGCTTCACAAAAGTTCAGCAGAAACGGCGAGCACGATTGAGGTGCCTTTGTTTTGCAACTGCAAGAGATGGGTGAGCTGTCATATACGCTAGCTTCATCAACTGCTTTCATTATCTGGTTATTGCAAACTTCTTGAATGCATATAGCATACAGTAGGCTGTACGGGCAGTATACTAGCAAGACATGCATGTGACACCTTGCGACAAGCTTGTACTCACCACCAATAGCTTTGCAGACTTCGGTGCTTGGCAAGCAACCTGCAAGAATATCAGGGATTGCCAGGCTGTCACGTCAGAGCAACGAATGTGGTGAAACTGCTGGGTAGGTTTTCTACGGTGTAATAGATGTTGCAGGATGTGAAGTACAAGTGCATGGTTCACTGAGCTGCTACATACCGAATGTGGCAAACACTGCTACAGTTGTCAAGGCGCAGTGCTTAGGCTGTTAAGCTCATTTATCGAACAATTCACAAGAGAAGCACATGTGGAGGGGGAAAGCCAGCGGCATGGATGGGCCGCAGAAAGGAACTCAGAGCGTCAAGACCCGGCAAAAGCATCCCAGCCTACATGCATGGCCCAGCTGTCACACGCACTGAGCTGACCTGGCAGCTGCAGTCTATACACAAGCATTGCACCAATCTACCCGACTTACAGCTGTGGCAAAGTCCTGATTCCAGGTTTGGCCGTCATTCTGTACCACAGGCGCGTTCATGCTGCATCTGGCTGGCTTTGTTATGTGCCCATAGTCATAGTCCCTCGCAGACCTGCAGAGACAGATTCACACCCTGCCTGATTTGCAGTTGCATGTGTTGTGACATGTTGGGTGCACGGTGGCAGATTTAGCTATTAGAGTTTTCAGTCTCAGCTGCCGAGCAGCTGCATCACTCAATATACTGAGCTCAATGTACTGAGCTTGAGTACTGAGTTCGACGTATTGAGACCAGCTTCAGAGGGTTGCAGCTGGCGCTGTTGGCACAACTCCCTGCCGCTTCTACCAGTGCTGTAAACCACAGTTGGGCTGTTGCATCGTCTGCTGCACGCGCTTATTTACCACCACAGCGACTAGCCTGCTGGCATGGGGCCATGCGTAGCTATAAAAATGCCAAACAATGTAGACTTGCTGCTCAACGTACCTCACATCTAGGATCTTATAACCTTCTCTGTCTACTAACCGCCGGGCCTCTTCTGCATCTATACTTGCCCATCGGCTATGTGAGTTTGCTACTACGCATACGTGCCTTCTCTGGCACCGCTGAGCTGATGCTAATCTTGCTGCTGTCCTGCAGCAAGCACCAAGACCAGGAACTCAGTAATGCAAGCTTGCCGGATCCTGTTGCCCGCTGCGGCATACATTGCACCCCGTGACACATGGTTTTTTACTTACGGCTCCGTGCAGTTGCACTAGACTTCAGCTGATGCCGGTGTCGCACCTATAAGTTGCGGTGTGTCTCCCTGCTGCTGTCCTGCAGCTCTGGTGTCTGGCGCCCAGCATGCTGGCCTAGCACTTCTTGATTAAACTAATATAGGAGCACCTGTCTACGAAGCAATGCTTGGCGCGGCGTCCTGCACCTGATAATCGCCCCAGGCTGTGCTAGGTCTGTGCACTAGGTCGCTTGCTCGAATGCGTCTACAGGCAGAGAAATCCCGCATTGGTGCAACCAAGCCTTGAATTCACCTTGCAATTTTAACTCAGATATAAACACAGCGCCGCGATTAGTGGAGTCGGATTGTGGGCACTAACTGCGTTCAAACTTTTAGGTGACAGCAAGCGCAAGAGGCTGACAATCAACCGCTGCTACCTCCTGGCTTTCCCGAAGCAGAAACGCACTCTGTCGTTTGAGGCCATGTGTCTGCCGCAGATTGGCCAGTTGGATTCAAGATCTGCAGCTTGCGCAAGTAGACTCTACCTGAGGTGGAAACCTCAGGCGGTGACCATCTGTGCACCCGATTTACTCATGGCAGTTCGTGATAATTAACTAGTACTTTGGCTTGTTGGCTTGCAAGATGCGATATACCACCTGTGGGAGAGTCTGCCGATTGCATAGTGGAATACACGCGAGCAGCGTACACAATCAGGCTGTTGGAATTGCAATTGACCAACACTTCCACAGCTCATGTCTGTGCGACCATGATAGGCCCAGAACCAAGGTCCCAGCAATGGTAACAGAAGCACCAGGAAACACCATATACAGCAAACAACGCAGCAGTACATAGCCGCAAAAAAGCACGTGATACACCACACACGAACACAGCATACAAACACTAGTTCCACTCAGTACGACTCTTGTTGGCAACTTGCCAAGTGCTTGACACTGTAGGCCCTACTGCATCTGCACGCCATTGGCACACACATTCTGCCTCTCAAGCCAGCCAGCACACTATAACCCAACTAAACACCCCGCATAAACCCAAGTGCTCTAAGACCTGCCTGGCAGCTCCATCTTGAGACCCTTCTGAATCTGTCCCCACCCGATCAGGCGCCAATGCTTTTCTACACGTCTGCTGAGTGCAACTTTCTCTCCCTCCTTAGTGCACACAGGGCTGGTGAGCTGCAACTTGGCCAGATCGTGCTTCACAGCCAGCACGCGGGCTCCCGTGCACATACTGCCAATGTTGAGCATCAGCACCTCGCCCTTGCTGAGCTTGGTGACCTGAAAGGAGCAGCAGACAAGCAGGTTCATCACTTGAGTATACACAAGCCACCCACCAGCCATAGCTCTATGGCCGTCGGCCCCGCGCCCCATTTCATTGGCGGGACAAACAACACCCGAATCATTGGTCATTGGTTGCGTGCTATGCAGCATGCATGCTGACTTGTAATAGTTCAAGGAAGTAAACGAGTGTCACCACTGACGCTGCAAACATCAACATCCAACGCTGCGTCTTGGCACAACTATAAGCACGCCGTGCACAACAAGGTAGTACTGTGAAGTGTTGACGACCGCAATGCAGAACGGTAAGGGTATGTCAGAAGACTTGTCACTTGCTGGGTAGAACCAGACTGGTAACTGCCCCGACGGGGCTCCAGAAGGTGATGGAATCAGCAGTTGTACTCAGCAGGAATCTCAGACAAAAAAGACTCAACCACTCGCATCAATGTATGGCGTTTGTAGAGGACTATACACTCATGATGGTGGCCTAAGTAAGCCAGGAGTGCTCCTTTTTGTTACTAGGTCGATAGACACCTGGCTAAAGGTGTCCACAGACCCGCCATGGGTTGCAACTGTGAGGATGTGTGCATAACTGACACTTTACATCATGCACTTGAAGATGACCAGGTATGCCTTCTCGCAGTAGCAACTGGTTACCACGATGACTATCTGGGACCAGAGATGCTGGTACCACGAACGATTATGCTGGCTTCACGTGAATGATTTTCCCACCCAGCTCCTGGAGCAGTGACAGCCGGATGGTTCGCGAAAGAGCTGCACAGCAGCTGGACAGCTCGAGTGCGACTGCTGGTGAAACAGACATTATGCAACCATCTGAGGCCACTGGCCATTCTGGATGCTGAAGAAGTAACTACACGTTACTTGCCTTGCCAGCCTTCTCTCCCTCCTTGCTTCGCACACCCAGCAACCTTCTGAGCAAGAAGAAGTTGACCTCCAGCTCACTGTACACATCTGGTAGAGCTCCGACCTCACCGAGCACCTGCACATACATCAGCAACCAGCTGGGTCAGAGTGACCACTTGCTGAGCTGCAATACTCTTGCGTTGGCATGCACGAACACAAGACGCACCGTCTGTGGAGTTTTTGCTTGTAGAAACCACGCAGCACAATGGCAATTCGGTGAGCCTAGCATGCATCCATAAGCCATTGATAGAGCAGTTATGCAAGTACATGCACAATGCTTATGCAGCAGTAACCAGCAGTAGAGCCATCCATTGATGATGCTATCTGGTAGGCGTCATCCACCTGTGTCTTGAGGTTGGCTTCTAACGCAATTAGATGACAACAGCGATGTATGCCTGACAGCTGCCTGGCCGACCAGCCTATCTGCACCTGTGAGGCGTAGAGCCCACTCTAAACCCATTCAACACTGCTCATAGATTGGTTGATAGTCCTGCATAACTCATGACAAACAGACTTTGATAATACGGCCTTTGCAACGAGGCCTACACCCACCTGGCCGACCAGCCTATCTGCACGTGTGAGTGTGGGATCCACTGTGAGACCCACACCGATGAGTCCTCCTGGCACTGCATACTGTAGCTCGTTCTGCTCTGCAAACAAGCTGACAATGCGGCTGTAGATGGGAATGCACTTCACACGGCCCTCATTGTCCTTGGTAATGATACCAGGGCGGACCTGTCAACAGGAAACACAACAGAGCACACAGATAAGGTGACAGCATTACAAGCACAGAACACAAGGGAAAGTGCAGAGACAAGAGTGTCTCTTTGTCCTTGGTAATGTTACCAGGGGGATCCTTTCCAGAGCACGCAGATGAGGTAACAGCGTCACAGGCATGTCATACAAGGGATCCTGCAGAGTCAAAAGCATCAGATCCACCACTTGACACTGCACCCTGTCTGAAACCGAAGCCGGATTTCGGAGCACCTCGTGCTGCCGGCATATCACGACATACTCCAAGCAACAACAATGCAGCTACTACCGCCTGCTACAACCGACACACAAGTGACAACAGCACGGCTTAACAAACTGCTGGGATTGCTACTGCTCAAGCACGGCTGCGAGTGCCCAAACGCCTGCCTTGCTCGATCTCCTGTACCTACTTGTGCATTCCGGACAGCATAACCCCATTAGCTACTGCTGGCGAAACAGCTTGATACAGCTTAACACGGCAACGATACCAGTGTAGCTATGCTACCGCTGCAACTGCCAGTATGTATGCCTAGCCGCTTGTGTGCAGCTAAGCCAGCTGCATACCTCAATTTCCTGGCCCATCTTGAGCACACCCTGTAGAATAGAACCACCAGCTACACCGCCCTTCAGGTCATCTACTTCACTGCCTGGCTTGTTGACATCAAATGACCTGTAAGATGGGACACACAAACAACAGGTCAACCAGGTTGGACACACACAGCACGTCTGCCAATCTAGACAATATGACTTGCTGAAGTTGCAAACCCTGGTTGACTACCTATGCTTGGTTGGTGGTTGTGATTACACTGACTCTTGGATACCAGATTCGGGCTCCAACTGAAGGCTGGAAGATGAGGCGACACATGGGTGCAGCAAAGAACACTCCTGTAGCAAGGGACTCATTGCATGTGCTATGAGGCCAAGGTCCTGCACTGGGGTAGCTCTATAGCAAAAGCTGCTGCTATCACCGCCTGCTGCCACCATCTGCTACCACTGGCCTGCCTTGGACTGCCTGAAATGGACTGTGTGCATTCGCCTCATTCACTGTTCTGAAGAGACCATGCACTGCGGCACCTCTCACAGCCACGTGGCCCCAACCCTGTCTACTCTCAATGGCCTGCTGTTGAGTGCCTAGCAGGGAAAATGCTGCATGCTCACCTGATGACGATCATCTGTGGTGGTGACACAAAGTCTCTAACTGGCACTGGGATGCGCTTCTCAATGTATTCGCACACCACATCTACGTTGTACTTGAGCTGAGCAGAGATAGGGACTACAGGGGCACCGTCTGCACAGAGGTGCAGCGAGGATGGACAAGAACATTGTCAACCAGAGGCTGACGTGAAATGTCCTGACACAGGCGGGTTCAAATGGGGGCGGACTGAAAGCGTGCAGAAGGCGGATCAGCAACACAAAAGTGCAAGTATATATTGCACAATGGGCATCCAGGCCAATCATGGAGACTCAACACTGCTATGTGCTCAGCACATGATATTTGGGCAGCCCAGCGGAGACCATCAGGCATGCCTGACTGAGCCTCATTGAACACAGAAAGCATTGCCAGCATGCAGTGAGCGTCTGCGTTTACCCCCGCTTGTGCTGCGGCTAACAAGCTGCGAACACTTCTGTGTTTGATTGACAACTGCCGTTCCAGACTGTTGCAGCAAACATTGCTTGCGCACCTGCAATTGTGCCTTGGATGAACTTCTGGATTGACTCATGCTGATTCTGTGCTACTGACTCTGTTACCAGATCAATCTTGTTCTGCAGGATGATGATATCCTTCAGACGCATGATCTCTACTGCTGCTAAGTGCTCTGAGGTCTGCACAGCCGCAATGTACATAGCAGACACATAGTTATTAGTGTCTTGGTGGTTGGCAGACTATGAATAGTTCACTCACTACGACAAATGTATGAAGACACCAGTCATGCTTGCAGAAGCCAGTCACCAGTCGCTGTTCACAGGGGAGTTGTTGCTGTTGAACTGGGAATAGGGCATCAGTATCACAAGCAACACTATGATCTCTGCTTTTGCTCCTGGTGACTGTGCAGACTCTGCAACCCAATTGCAGGAGATCACAATCAACAGGTACTGCTGATCAGCCGTTGCATTCCATCCTGACAGTGCCAATGTCACACCGCTGAACAGGCAGAGTGGCAGACATGGGACAGTGCTGGCACCCACCTGCGGCTGCGGGCAGCTCTCATTTGCTGCAATCAGCAGTAGCGCGCCATCCATGACTGCTGCTCCGTTAAGCATGGTAGCCATCAGAATATCGTGCCCGGGGCAATCCACGAAGGATACGTGCCTGATTAGCTGCATGGGCCCGCCACACTGCTCGCAAGGGGGTGAGTCCTCCTTGCTGCTGCCATATGCTTTGTAGCAGGTTGGCCGTTCGCAGCTAGGGCACTTGTAGATCTTTGCATTTGCGTAACCTAACTTGATGGTGATGTTGCGCTCTAGCTCGTTCTTGAATCGGACTGTCTGCACGCCTGAGATGGCCTTAACTACTGTGGACTTTCCGTGAGCCACGTGACCGATGGTACCTGCAGACCAGAGCACCACAGGAGTGGCAGTAGGCAAGCCGCTGCTAGCAAAGAACAGCTGCTGCTAGTGTTTTGCTGGCAGTCGCAGTTGCAGGAAGGTCATGCTGCAGGGCCTGTAGCCAACAATTACTGCTGCATGTCCGGTCTTCACTGCTTTGCAGGTCCTGGTTAGTCAATATGCAAGCAACTGGTGGCAGCAGACCGTACGAGCTGCTCGTGTGCGCACCTATGTTGATGGTTGCCTGTCTGCTGATGACCTCTGGTGACAGAGGGTTGAGGTTCTCTACTACTAGCGTCTTCAGATCCTGCAGGCCCAACGAAATCCATTAATAGGACGTAGACAGGGACCAGAGGCCAGCTAAGCCGTGTATAAAGACTGTCTATTGATGAAAGCCGAGGTACAGCGACAGCATGATGAACAGCTGATTTGCGCCTGCTGCTCACTTGTTCGCGCAGGCCCTTAGACTTCGCCATAATGATAGTATGTCAGAACAAGATTTTGTAGATAGGCACAAGGATAAGAACCTCAGAATGCAATAATTGTCCTGGATACTGACGGCTTGCGGAGCTGCAGCAACAAAGTGCAGCTGGAACAGCGCGACAACAATTCCTGTTTCCGCGAAAGTATGCTACGCAAAGAGGATGCTTTCCAGACACCGACCTGAAGGTTTTACCAGGTCTCATCGAGCAAACTGCAGGTGGACCAGTTTGGGGAAGTAACTGTATGCTTGCTTTCTGCATTGCAGCTTGCTTGTACAGTGCTCAACATCTTGATCAGCACGCGAATCTGCCAGTAATCATAGTACTTGACCATTTTCATCAAACAACAGTAGCACATCGTCCAGCACCACCGATCGCATGAAGCAAGTTGCAAGCCGCAGCAATTACACTACGGAGGTTACACTGCTGTGCAACCTACGCGTCCATGCCATAGCCTGGTTGCAGGCCTGTTCCCATCCGCAGCTGGTCGAGTGACTCTCTGGTCCAAACTCAGTAGTAGCCCATCATGGGATGTACATGCGATACATGGCATGTGCATGCGATACAGCAGCCTCAATTCACTCTCTCGCACAGTAGTCGCCACAATCCGCACTCTACGATGAGGCACTTACTACCCAGCAGCTGTACATCTGCACACACAAAAGCTCCAGCCCCCCATCTCTGCATATACCCTTCTGCCGCTACAGCACATTTAACTTGTAGTGCGCATAGCCAGCTGCCGCCTTGTGCCTGTCAAATATGTCCTGCATGGCGCTTATGTACTGATCCAGGTACTTCTGCAGCTGCAGGACAGATGACACAGCAGGCACGAGTGGTGCAATCAGGTGCGAGGAGCTTTGTTGGAAATGTGATTGCTCACTCTGTAGCTGATGGAGCAGCCACCAGTCAGTACTGCATGCAGCCAAGTGATATACACGTTGCACCGCATGACACAGGGTAATCTGCATGTGTGACACATGCTGCCGAGGGTCAACATTTGACGCCAACAAACGAGTGCTCGAGGCCATACCCTAGAGATACCTTTGCCCCAAGCACACAACAGAAGCTAGCTGGCAGCATGTCGTGTAGATACAGCACCCGGCTTGCTGGCGCATACTAAGCATTGGCATGTGCCTTGAGTAAAGTTCTGCAGCATCTGGAGGCTGAAGTATGCTTACCAAATCCTCAGTAGGGTGCTCCATCTGTGGCATCTCTATTGGTTTGCCTAATACTACTGTCATTGGACTGTTGATGGGAGCACAGGTGCCCAAGCGGCCAATCAAAGCCAAAGGCACAAAACCTGCATAGTAAGAGGCCACAACACACAATGCGGGCATCTCGATCCATTGGTGTGCCTGCTTGCGCCCTGCCAGTGTGCCTGTGCAGAAACACATGCGCTGGCAGGCACCAGTTTGGGCTGTGCAGGGCTGCTATCTGCAACTGGCAGCTTGAATCACATATCGCTGCAGGAGCCAGCTAGTTTGCCAAGCTGGTTGGCATGGGTGCAACCAATCGTAGCACAAACACTACACACAGTTGAACATGTCGCATAACGTCAGCCAACAAGATGCAGTGCTCAACTTGCTACTAGCCACATATGTCATCAGTGATG
>NSMO01000022.1:0-47939 GCA_002588565.1 Coelastrella sp. UTEX B 3026
GATGCAGCAGCTCTCACATTGCATGGAGTGAAGGCCAAGACAAACTTCAAGTACAGTGCCACCACGCTGGCACAGTACAAGTTGGCAAGCAAGGTGGGCACCCATGCACAGGCATGGGACCAGACATGTACACATGTGTACCTGTACTGCCTGTCTGTTTGGCTCGACTTGGGCATGGCATCAAGTCTTGTTATGCATGCGTTTTGCAGCCATATTCAGCACTGCATGTAAAAGCGAACCTGCAACAGCATATGTGAGGGTTGACCGCTGAAGGGTCGCCCTTTGCTCCCTGGACTGCGACAGGCAAAAGCAGAAGACCTGGATGCGCTCCTCAGTGAAATATCTTCAGGACGCAGCCTTCCAGTACCAGAGGGGATGGAGGCCTTCTTGGCAGGCAGCATGCAGAGTCTGGCAGTGTGTGCCTCATCGCCTTCAGCAGCTGACGCTAGCCTGCGGCTGCATAGCTGTGAATCTGTTGCGGAGCAACCCCCTGATGCCCAGCTAGCCAGCAACAGCCCAGTCATGTGGGTAGCACCCGACACAGAATATACTATAGGGCCCAGCATCAAGCCTGGTTTACTTCGGACTAGCAACTGGCCTAGTGTGCTGGGCAGCAGCCACGCAGGCGCTGCGGCATTAGCGTTCCTGCAGCACCACAACCCTGGGTTGAAGATGCATCCCGCTGTTGCAGCTGCAGCTGCTACACAGCAGCATCTGAGCAAGATTGCAGCTGTGCAGGACAATGCTTCACCGATGTCAGACGGCAGCAGGGACAGCACCTTTGCCTGGAGTGAACAGCCTGGCAGTGCCAAGGCAGCAGAAGTAAACAGCAGTCGTCAAGATCTCTGCAGGCATCCAAGCACCAAAGCCAGTAGGTTTGCGGCCACTGCAGCATTGACTGCCAGCGGTGGCCTGTCAGACAGTCATGGTTGCAACCTTGGAAGCCACAGCACACCACAGCAAAACAAGGTGCAGGAACACCGTGAGCAGCAATATCGTGCCGAAGCTGGTTGTGGCGGTGCTCCTGACGGTGTCATAATACAGCGTCAGCAGCCTTTGCAGTCTAGATCAACTCAGGCAACGACAGCTTCAGCTTTGCCTACCGTGGACACAGAAACCTGGCAGATGGATGCAGCAGAGGGGCAGGCTACTGCCCATGCAGGAGGTCTAAGCCACCCACCTGACCTTACAGGACATGGTGGGGCTGAAGCTCCTGTGGGTGCAACTGCAGGCGCATCTGCACCTGCACAATCAAGCCAGGCATCAGCAAATGCCAACAGGGCCCACATGCAGCAGAAGTTGCAGGAAATCAGGCTTCAGCAACTGTATCGTATCCAGCAGATACGACAGCTAACAAATCTTGAGAAGCAGCAAGATGTCCAGAGGTTGCTGCAGGAGCCGCCGCAGGCAGCAGGGGATGAGGCTGCACTGCTCACAGCAAAACACGGCAGGGTGAGCAGCGATGGGGGTCAGGGACATGCTGTGATGAGCCTTAACAAGGCGGTTGCGGGCGCTGCCTTGTTGGGCAAGCTTTGGCAGCTGGATCTGCAGCAAGAGCAGCAGCTGCTAACAGGACTGCTTAGCACAGGGTTGTTTGGACCAGCACGAGTACCAGTGGTTGGAACATGTGCATCAACCCCCATGGCAGTAGTAAAACCCCAGTTGCATCAGCAGGAGCAGGCCACTCCAGACACAGCTAGCATTGCCGCACAGCCTGATGTGCACACTGCAGGCTTGCAGCACTGCAACAGCATGAGCGCTAATGTAGAACAGCCACCCGCGGCATTGTCAGCCCTGGTGCACCCAGAAGCAGTAGCAGCAGCAGTCGCCAAGCCGCATCCATCCAACATAGCTGCAGCTATTGCTGCGGCACTCAGCCGGGTGGCAGCATCATCGCTTTGCAAGAATGCCGTTGCCACAGCTGATAGCATCAACCAGCAGCCCTCGGGACATCCTGCTAATGGGTCCCAGCTTGCACTGCAGGTGCTAGATCGCATCAGGGCGTTGCAGCAACACAAGCAGCGGGAACAGCAGCAGGGTTTGTTGCCAGACCCCAGCTACATTGCTAACACACAGGCGAGTGCAGATGCATTAGTAGCATCTGGACAGGTCGCAATTGACAGCAAACAGAGCTCCAGAAGCAGCAGCTTGAAGCGCAGCTTGTCGCAACAGCAGCATAAGCAAGGCGCACAGCCATCAGAGACACTGCTGTTGCCAGACCAGGTGACTCAAGCAGCTGTACTTGGGGATGGCAATGCCCCTACCAAGAGACAAAGGCAGGCGAGTGGTCCACTTCAGATCAGTACATTATCCACCTCAGCAAGCTTTCTGGGCCCCAGAGACTCCAATAAACCTCTCGAAGCAGCAGCTGCAAGTTACAGCCCAGCACTAGTAAACACCAACAAAGACAACTCAGGGGCTGTTGGACGCAGCAGCAGTAATGCACAGCCCCTGGATGCATTGGCTGCACTGGCAGGGCTATTGAGCTCAGCTATGTAAAGCTGACTCAGCTGTGACAGGTCTGGCACACATATCGCCACACTCAATGCTTGTCTGCAGGGCACTATGCGCTGTATCAAGCTGTGTGACAGATGTCAGGATAGTAGGCAGCTTCTGTGCGCAGCTATGGCTGGCCGTGACTCTTGAGGTTGCAATGCTTGCGACTTGCGTTGGATTGTTACTGGCAGGTTCAACGGCAGTCAGTAGTTGAGTCTGCCGCTCAAGCGGATAGGTTGCTCTGTGTTCAGTTAGCAGCACTTATAGTCAATGGAATAGATTGAACCTAGCATGGATGCTGCTCGGCCACAGGCGTCACTGGGTTAAGCCCTGATATACTTGCAGGCGCATTGATTCCAGTCAAGTATGGAGAAAAGCACAGGAACAATTGGCACAGCAGACAGCACTGGCGCAGCCTACACTGGGCTTCCAAGGTCTTGCAGTCATTGACATTCATCTTTGCAGATCATCCGATGATCTTGAAGCCTGGCATGCTGTGGTTGGCCCAATTGATATACCTTGTCCCTGTGGGCAGCATGCTGTGCATTGTGTCTGTGTGATTGCTTTGTGATCAAAGTTCAAGCCAGCACCTGAGGGGCATCATGGTACAGTCTGTGCCCCACCTGGATGTTACTATCAACTAGAATCAACTAGTAGTTGAAGCCTTGAAGCCAGTGGTTTTGCATGGTTTAGGTCGTTGCTTGTAGTGGCAACAGGCCTGCTCAATCAGTGGGGCCTCACTGTTATTGCAAGCCTTGCTCATGGGCTCACGCAGCAGGACATTACATTCATGGTGGCGCTCCTGTGAGCGGTCGCTTATTGCACAGTGCGCTTGCTTGGTGCAGCACAACTCATGCATTCAAACCAGCAGGCTGCTAATGTGGCTACCCCTTACCTATCTACTAATATCAGCAATGACGTTACAGTGTGCATTTCAAGTGACCTGGGACCTGATCAGTGGTGCCATGCCCCATTTGCATCTAGCCACGCTCAGTACATGTATGTACAGCCAAATGTACATTTGGCTGTACATGTGGCGTGATGCCATGGCGCCACATCACGCACCGGACCCGAACCTGTGAGTCCGACGGCTCAAGGTGTGCAGAAGGCAGCAGATTACAGATAAAGAGGTCAATGATGGCGCAGTAGCTGCTGTCGGTGTGCGGAGCGGACATTATGAAACACAGCACGGGCTGCTCGACCCTTCAGCTGCTTTTGTTTCAGAACCAGTCCTGTGGCCGTAATTGCATCATCTACTACTCTGATATTGGCTTGTAGCGTGGTTAATTAGGGGCTTTTGGTGAATGTGCAGGATATCAGGACAGGACAGGTAGGCATACCTAGACAACGGGCACTCGCTGTTTGAACCAAAGTCAGCCTCGTTGCGCCACACCTCCATCTCTGCAATACTACGCTGCCTTGTGTGCTAGTTGCATGCTGGGATGGAAGTGTTGCTTGCTGTGCTCGCAGTCTGCTCACTCAGCTGTTGATGACCCCCGGTTGCCATTGGCGCCTCAAACAGCACTCGCGCTAGCACACCTTGCTGTTATTGGGTGTCGTCTGCTACGGCTTCGCGCCTGTGGGCTCAAAGCTTTACATAAGCCTTTACATACCGTGCTGCCATCCAGGCGCGGAATCCGCGAAGAGCACAGCTATGGCCTGATCTTCGTTCTAGCAGCTGCCACCAGTTTATCAGGCCCGGCTTGAGCTGTTTGCTGTGACGCAGAGTAGCACATGACCATGCTGCAGGCATCTGATAGCAAACAGCAGTTGCAGACAACGGTTGCGCAACGCATGCGCCCCAGACAACAGAACTCAAGATTGGCTAACAGACCCCAGAGACAGCGACGACCACCTCACACACTCGGCTCGTACGTACCCTCCTCCCAGATAGACTCTGGAGCCGACACAGACAGCAGCGACTCAGACAGCGAAGTGGAACCAGACCACATGTTTGCACACGCAGCTGCAGCAGACCAGACTGCAGCAGTTGTACAGACCCAGTGTCAGAAGCGCCACAGTGACCACACTACCACAGCTCCTGATGATTATCAGCCGACCAACAAGAAGCTCAACGCACAGCAGGCACAGCAGTGGAGCGATGCAACTCCTCCCAAGACCACCTCGGCCAAGCCAGTGTTGGTTATGCCTGATGGCAGCAAGGCAGTAGATATGGTAAGCAGACTACAATGACCGGCGAGTACCACATGGGTGCCTGTTGACGTTACTGTAATCCTTTCAAAGTGTAGCTTCGTGCACTTCAATAGGCTAACAGTAAATGGCTGCTGCTGTTCAGGCGGCTGGTGGAATGGATCAATCAAGACTCCTGAACGGCCTTGCCATGTTGAACAGCATGCAACTGTGCCATTTGGCAATATTCGCAATAATCGGCCCTTATCCAGTGCCGATCCAATGCAGTGGTAAATCTTCCTCCTGCTGTAGGAGTGTTTGTTTATGCATTGCTCTCTTGTCACTGGTTGCATGGAGCAAAGCAGCTTGCAACTGTCAGCACTCCTGACCACAACTGACTGCTACACCTGGTGCTTTCAGGTACCACAAGCCCTGAATGTATCAGGCTGCAGCGTGTACGTCCCGGCGCACTTTGTTCAGCTATTTCATGGGCTGCCTCTGACATTCAAGCTATCAGTTACAGTAGATGGCGACCCGGCAGGTAACATGTCGTACAGAAACTGATTTGTGACAGCATCTGCCCAGCATGTAACAGCAGCAGCAGGCCGTCAGGGTGCTACCGGCATTTTATTCTGCTCAACTCCCCCTCCCCCCCCGGCGTCATGGGCCCTAAGCCACTATGGTTGATGTTGCATGTTACAGCAGCTCAGCGCAAATAGTTTCGTTGGCAGCGGAACTTGAGTGCAGTGATATAATAGCTAGCGGCTGTACCTGTAAGGCACTGGCAAGGCTTCTTGCTGATTGACTTCACAGCCATGCTGTGCCCTCAGTATGCACTGACTCCTAGTACGGAGCCCTAGACTCTTTGGGGAGTTTGCTAGCACCCCAAGGTTGAGCTTAGGATGCCACTTTGGTGCTGCTGGTGTGCATGTTGCAGATTTGCCTGCTGGTGCAACTGCCCAGGTTGTGCGCCGGGCAGATGATGATTGTTCAGAAGCCTTTTACCTGTACCTCACAGATGAAACAGTGTCAATGTACAAAGACTACGTCTTGACATGCCTCAGCACTGACAGCAATGATACCCGCATAACGTTACATCTGCAATCACCAGCAGGACAGTCACAAGCAGGACAGCAGCAAGCTGTGTCAGCAAACCCAGCAGCAGCCCAGCAGGCCGATGCTGCTGGTGCTGCAGCTGATGCACCTCACTGGTTTGAGGCCAAGGTGGGTGTGCACAGGTTCAGATTGATATGGATTTCAACGGTCATCAATGCGGTACCTTACAAGCATTGTCGCCAACAACAATTTGTTGACCACGCTCGCACCATGTGCCGATCTGTGCATGTGTTACAGAGACTGTTACAGCTACCCCCCTGCGCCTGATTCACCCCGTGCCTGACAGTTGTACAAGAAATGGCGGGCACTGCAGCCTGTTGTATGGAATCATTCTCATTATCTGTGTGCAAGCATGGTCAGAGTGCTGTGCGTCTAGTCCAACTGACCTCCAGAAGCACAATCACTGGCACAGATTTGGTTGGATTCATGTGCACACTCCGCCATGCGCGACTACAGTGACCCAGCCACTCTGCAGTGAACTCACTGCAGCCATCCACATGCTGCGAGCGCAGAAATATGGCAACATTGTGCGCCCAAAAACAATGGTGATACCACCACTACAGCTGATGCGCGATGCATTTGGTGCTCGCAGCCAGGCTACTGGCATAACAGTCAACATTGCTTGGTTTAAAGATGATCAATTGATTGGTGAGTGCTGCAACCTTTCCAGTGAAGCCATGGTGGCTGTGATTGTATTGACAGGGTGGTACATGTTACAACATGTGCCAGTGGCTTCTATTTGTTTGGTTGCTGGCATGTGTGGGGTCTACATGAGCATGCTGTTGTCTCCTTGTCCACTAGTGCAGCATGCAACAGTTCAGTGAGCTGCGGAAGTATCCTGTCACAGCAATTGTACGCAAAATGCCTAGCCTGATCTGGCAGAGGTGGCATTCATGTGGGGAGGTCTTCAAGGCAAACAGTTTGCATGTTACGTCGTTGATCTGCTATCGCATCTACACACAAGTACTCGCACACATATGTATGTGCAACCCAAGCTTCAATGTGCGATCCTAGATGCAGCTTACGCCATCCAGTTGTTAAAGCTTCGCAGGGCTAATGCTGCCAGCACTAGTAAGAAACAGTAATTGATCCAATCCATAATAGAACAAGAGCTTACCATGGTTGCTAACACTATCTCGACTTCCTGTCTCAGGGCGCACAACAAAATATGTCAAGTATTTCCCAGGTGCTTATCACTGGCTGATACCTATACCGCTCGATGTGAAGCGGCAAGTGCTGGGCTGCAAGCAGAAGCTGGTTAGATGTGCTGCACCAGACCATATGGAGGTAAAACGACAAAATGACTATACTGTCGTAACAAGTGACCGCATGCATAACTGTGCGGTTGTACACCGAGCTTGAGGGAAATAGATATCATGGTGACTATGATATCTACTTATCTGGGAAATCTTGGGTCTTGTGGTCGGGACGCGCAGGCATTGAGCACACACGACACGGCCCCTAGCATTGTACTAGTATGCACGATAGCACTGCTACGATAGCACTGCTATGGTAGCACGCTGTCATGGCGTGTAATGCTTGTGAGCTAGGTTGAAAGTCTGTTGCAGATAAGTCTTGTTACTCTTCTCATGATATGGGCAGTAATGCTATCTGCTTTAGCATCAGTCTTTGCTTGTGACTGATTCACTACGCTTGAAGGCCATGTTGCATTTTTGGGCCATGTCCGGTATTTATCACAGCTGAGAGAACACAGAAACAGGCCCACTTCTACTAGATTGCATGCTATATATTCAAAGATTTTCATGAGTATGCATCACCTCTTACGTGGTGCGCTGTACCTGGCATTTTCGTCCGTCAGGAAGTGGTGCCAAAGCAAGCTTGCAAACAGAGGAACAGAGGGGGTTTGAGGCCCTGATGCTCCTTTGGAACCAAGCAGTCCTCAGCAGCATACGTATCTGTGTTTAATTTGACATCCTGGCCTAATGTACTGCAAGAGCTCTGTGCCTAGGTACTGCCAACAGGTCAATGTTTGGTGGCTAATGACTGAGACTTGTGTCATTCTGCATAACACAACCATGCAGGTGTACTTGACAAGTGCCGGCAGCAACAACATCACACCACCACTCCCAGTTGCTAACTCTAGCGAACCTGCAGCAGCAGCGGAGTTGGTAGCTTCTGCTGCAGCTGCAGCAGCAGCAAGTCCCAGGACCCCTCAAGGGCCGCCGTTACAAGCTGGCCTGGGCACCTTTCTGAGATACATAGCGAACAGCGAATTTCCAGCAGCAACAAGGGGAGCAACAATCACACGCACATCTGTTGGGCAGGTAAACCATTTGCCACAGAGTCTCAGGCTGGCAAACAGCCCAGGAGCAGCGGCACCACAGCTGCCACAAGATCTGCCACCACCTGTCCTTCTCAAGTTGGAAGCAGCAGGGTTTGGTGGTGCTGCTGCTTTGCTGCCCCGAGGAAAGGGTGCAGTAGTCCACAGACACAGCGGGACTCGTGTGAATCGTGCAGCACAGCAGAAGGGCAAAGACTCAGATGCAGAAGACGCAATGCTTGGCCAGCAGCGGCACAACAAGACCCCAGCCCAGCAGCAGCAGCAGCAGCAGCGAGGCGTGCGTTGCCGGGATGCACCAGCGGCAGTAGAAGCCATAGACTTGACCCTTTCAGATACCGAGGATGATGACACAGCGGCACACAACCGGCAGCACGGTCTGCACGGTCTTGGTGTGCATAGCAACAACGCAGATCCAGGCGCAATAGCAGGTGCTGCTGCGCACCCGGCTGCAGTTGTTGGCACTGTAGCTCCATTTTCAGCTGGGGGACTGCAGCCAGTTCCTCGTGTGCTGGTGGCTGATGCATTGGGGCAGCTCAATGCGCTGCTAACACAGTTGAAGGTCCCAGATGAACTCATGCAGCGGTTGCAGAAAGCTGCAGTAGCATTGCTACGAGCTGAAGAGTCTGGGAGTGAAGCTGATGCTAGAAAGGTCGGGGCCTTCAATCTGTATTATGGGTTTGTGAAGAGCTGGGTGGAGAAGGGGCGTAGTGACAATGCTCTGTGGGCATTGAGAACAATGCTAGATGTGTTGGGCCACTAACGGATTGGGTTGAGTGGTTGCTTGACAGATGTAACAGAGTTGCTCACAGTAGAAACGGTTGCACTTGGTTTGGGCGAGTGCTTAGCACCCATGAGCGGTGTGGCTGGTGCGTCGTGGCTGGTGCACGTGGCCAGGGGCATTCTAATTACATGTACGGTGAAGACTGTTGGCCTGGCGCTCCCTTGAGCAGTCGCTTATTGCATGGTGTGGTTGCTTGTTGCAAGTCATTGATTATTCTACAACGTGCACTTCTAGTGACCTGGGACCTGATGAGCGGTGCCATGCCCCAGAGGCATCTGGCCATGCTCAGTGTGAAGTTGAGGTAGCCTGCAGATCTGGAGCGGCACATGCATGTGTGCTGCATATGCAGCAGCTTTGGTGACCATCCAGTGCGCAGCACGCAGCAACTCCCTGCATGCGGGGCCATGCTCTGCACCTGGTTGGCTGCTGGAGTTGTTTGTTCTGGTTTGCGGTCAGTACCAGCCGCGGAGAATGCCTCCAAATCTTCCAGGCGGTAGTCCATCACTACGGTATGGTACCCGGGATGGCAACTCTACCCTACCGGTAGTACATGTCCACTGTCACCGCATCAATGTCCAGGGTGCAATGGAGGTGACAATTGTTGTCCAAGACCAGCTCGAGCTCGAGGCAGCATAGCGCTCTCGGACGTGCTTTTGGCTCAATTGCCGAGTGCATATTGAGCATGGGGCATGTCGCAACTGCAGGCGTGGGGGCGCTACCCGTGAGGCGTTGGAGCTTCAATCGCATCACCGTAGCTTATTACAAAAATTGCAGGTTGCCGGTGTGCAGCCTCAGCCCTTAGACACCAGGTTCAGGCGGTGGCTGCCACCGGGTGGCTACATCAGACTCGCGATCAAACCGAAAATCGATCGAACCTTGAACCTCTGAGTCCGACGGCTCAAGGTGTGCAGAAGGCAGCGCATTACAAAGTATCGAAGGTCGGTTGCGGTGTAGCAGCTGCTTTTGGTGTGCGGAGCGGACATTGAAAAGCACAGCACGGGCTGCTCGACCTTTCAACTGCTTTCGATTTCAGATCTCATTCTGTGAGCAAGTTTGCATCAGCTATCACTTAGGTTACCACCTATGCTGTATTCAAGCCGGGGAACCTGCGTGAACGTGCAGGAAAGTCAGGACAGGTACCTAGGCATCGGACACGGCTGTTCCAACCAAGGTCAGTACTGCCTCGTTGCGCCACACCTCACTCTACGTAATGGTAGGCTGCCCTACTGCGCCAGCTACAGGCTGGTATGAAGTGTTGCTTGCTGTGCTCGCACTCTGCTCACGCAGCTGTCGATGACACCACACTTGCGCTAGCACACCTTGCCGCTCGTCTGCTATGGCTCCGTACCTGTGGGCACAAAACTTTACATAAGCCTTTGCCTACCGCGCTGCCATCCAGGCGCCGAATCCGTGAAGAGCGCAGCTATGGCCTGGTTCATTCCAGCAGCTAGCTCCCAGCAGGATGGAGCTGTTTGCCGTGACGCAGTCTAGCACATGACCATGCTGCAGGCAGCTGATGGCACAAAGCAGTTGCAGACAACAGTTGTGCAACGCATGCGCCCTAGACAACAGAACTCAAGATTAGCCAACAGACCCAAGAGACAGCGACGACCACCCCACACACTCGGCTCATACGTACCCTCCTCCCAGATGGATTCTGGAGCATCAACAGGCAGCGACAGCTGCTCAGACAGCCCAGAGGAACCAGACCACATGTTCGCACTCGCAGCTGCAGCAGGCCAGACTGCAGCAGTTATACAGACTCAGTGTCATAAGCGCCACAGTGACCACCCTACCACAGCTACTGATGAGTATCAGCCGGCCAACAAGAAGCTCAATGCACAGGCAGTGCCTGATGACAGCAAGGCCGTCGAGATGGTGAGCAGATACCAGGGATGTCACCAGTCGACTGGTAACCACCACATGTGGCATTTGTACATGGATGCCAGTCACTGTATGTCATCAACTCAAAGCGCACAACAGCTGCTGGTCGCTTCACTACCCCAAATAAAAGTAACTGCTGCTGGTCAGGCTGCTGGCTCAGCACAGTGCTGGCTGATTTGATTTGACATCATGAACGGCCTTGCTACCTGAATGACATGCAACTGTGTCGTTTACCTGTAGCATTGCCGCAATAATCAGCCCCTACGAACCACCTATATTCACTACTACAGTGCTGATCTGGTGCAGTGGCAAATGACCCTCCTGCAGTGTTTGTTTGTGCATTGCTCTCATGTGACTGGTGTGCATGGGGCAAAGCAACTTGTAACTGTCTGCATTCATGACTACAACTGACTGCTGCATCTGCTGCTTCCAGGTACCCCTAACCATATCGCGCTGTCATATACACATCCCTGTCAAGTTTGCTCACCTATTTCAAGGACTGCCTCTGACACTCAAGCTATCGGTCACAGTAGATGGCAACCCGGCAGGTAAGATTGTTGCACAGCATCACCAGGTTCTTGACAGCATCTGACCAGCATGCAACAGCAGCAGGCCGTTAGCTGACGGCGCCTGCAGGCGTCAGGGTGCTACCGCCGTTTCAGTCTGTTCAACTCCCTGCCCCCTCTGATGATGATGATGGTGCAGTATACAACGGTGCAGTGGGCTAGTAGTATACTGTCACAACAGTTCCACACAGTTCCACACAAATAACTGCAATGGTTGATTCATAGTTGCCAACACTGTCTCTATTTCTATTTCTGTCTCAGGGCGCACAACAAAAGATGTCAAGCATTATTCAACTTGCTATAACTGGGAGATATCTATACCGCCCGACGTGAAGCGGCAAGTGTTGGGCTGCAAGCTGGTGAAGGTTAGATGTGCTGCACCAGACCATATGGAGGTAAAACCACAAAACGACTATAACATGGTAAAAAATGACCACAGACATAGGTATGTCTTTGAACAATAGGCTTGAGCAAAAAATGCCATGGTGACTGTTACTCTCAGGCATTGAGCACACAAATGGCCCCTGGCATTGCGTCACGTTAGCATAGCACTCTGTCATGGCGTGTGGTGCTTGTGAGCTAGGCTTGAATGTCTGTTTTGTAAGTGTATTTTGGGATTCTTGTTACTCCTGTTACTTTATAGGCAGTAATGGTGTTCGCTTTAGCATCACTCTCTTCTTGTAACTGATTCACAACGCTTCAAGATCACGTTGCAGTTTTGGGCCATGTTTGGTATTTACCACAGCTGAGAGACCACAAAAACATACCCACTCCTACTAGGCTACAAGCCATATAGCTGATGATTTTCATGAGTGTCAATCACTTTGTACTGGGTGCACTGTACCTGTCAAGGAGTTATGCCAAAGCAAGCTTGCCAGCAGAGGAACAGAGGGCCTTGAGACCTTGTCTGCTGCTCCTGTGAGAACATGCAGATCTCAGCAGCATACATTTGTGTGTTCAATTTGACAACTTATACAGGCATTCTAGCATTGTGTAATGCAATAGCTCAAAGCCTAGGTATTGGCCAACAGGCCATCTGCTGGTGAGTAAATCCCAACGCTTGTATCTTTATATCCGCGTTATCTGCGTCTCACACTCATGCAGGTGTACTTCACAAGTGTTGGCAGCGACAACATCACACCACCACCCCCAGTTACAAACCCCAGCAAACCTGCAGCAGCAGTGGAGTTGGTAGCTTGTGCTGCAGCTGCAGCAGCAGCAAGTCCAAGGACCCCTCAAGGGCTGCCGTTACAAGCTGGCCTGGCCACCTCTCAGAGATACATATCAGGCAATAAGCCCCCAGTCACAGCTGCCGCAACAGTAGCAGCAACAAGGGCAGCAGCAATCACACACACAACTGTTGGTCAGGTAAACCAATTGCCTGAGGGTAACATTGACCCCGCAGTACTATGCCGGCCAGCAGGTAAAAATTGTGCGAGACTTCCACTCAATGCACCAGCTGAACCTGCTGAGTGGGTTATCCAGCATATTGGCAGTCCCAGCAGCAGACCAGCAGCAGTGCGCCACAAACAGCCCACTGCTCAAGTGACACAGACTGTGTATGCGGTACCTGGCTTACTCACACCCGGTGGGGCCAACCCAGTCAACACAGCACAGGGTCTGAGGCTTGCACTCAGCCCAGCAGCAGCGGCAGCAGCAGCATCTCAGCTGCCACAAGAGCTGCTGCTGTCAACACCTGTGCTTGTCAAGTTGGAAGCAGCAGGGATTGGTCCTGCTGCTGCTGCTGCTTTGCTGCCCCTGCAAAAGGGTGCAGATGTCCACAAACCCAGCAGGAACCGTGTAGCACAGCAGACGCGCAAAGACTCAAGTGCAGAAGAGGTACAGCTCGGCCGGCAGCGGCACAGCAAGGCCCCAGCGCAGCAGCAGCAAGACGTGCGTTGCCGGGACACATCAGCGGCAGTACAAGTCATAGACTTGACCCTTTCAGACGATGAAGATGATGAAACAGCACCACACAACCAGCAGCACGGTCTGCAGGATCTTGGTGGTGTGCATAGCAACAGCGCTGATCCAGGAGGAACAGCAGATGCTGCCGCACAAACGGCTGCGGGTGTTGGCGCTTTAGCTTCGCCTCCGGCTTGGGGACTTCAGCCAGTTCCTCCTGTGGTGTTGGCTGATGCGTTTGGCCAGCTCAATGCGCTGCTAACACATCTAAAGGTCCCGGATGAGCTCATGCAGCGGTTGCAGAAAGCAGCAGTAGCATTGGTACGAGCTGAAGAGTCTGGGACTGAAGCTGATGCTAGAAAGGTCGAGTTGTTTCAAATGCATTATGGGTTTATCAAGAGCTGGGTGGAGAAGGGGCGTGGTGAAATAGCTCTGTGGGCATTGCAAACAATGCTAAAAGAGTTGGGATCGGATGAACTGGTTGCTTGATAGCCGTATCAGAGTTCTTCAGAGTTGCAGTGGTTGCAGTGGTTGCACCTTGTTTGGCTAATGGGCATGTGCTTCGCACTCATGGGTGTTGTGGCTGGTGGCCGTGGCGCACTGCGCTTTACATTAGTATGCATCTACAACCGATCATTAGGAGACTGCGCTACATGCATGCAGTTGCCGTTTGCGGGTGCACGTTGCGTGGTGGTCAACGGGCCTTGTACGGGGCTGCACTCGCTGACTGTGGTTGCTTCCCTTCTTTGTTCACTGCGCATTCACAACTCTATCACTGCGCACCTCATTATGTTCACTAGCTTGTTGTAGTTCTCAGCACCAGTAATGCTCACAGACTAAAGCTTTGTTACTTTTTTTATCAGGGTTCGCCAACTTCCACCTTCGCATGTGAAAGGAAAGGGACGGCAACCATAGTGTGCGTTGATGATAATGAGCATGTACCTGCCGTGTGATCATGGTTTAACTAACTGTAGAAAACTTGTCATTGCGGCTTGATATGCGCGGCAAGTGTCTCTAACAGACATGCCTGCGCGGTTATCGACCCCTGACGCCGGCGAGCGGCGCCGCTTCTGGACACATGTCCGGTCGATCAACATCCAATCGTCTGCGGAGTCCCCAGCCCGCACTCGCGAATGCTCCCCTTGAAAAAAAATAATTTCAACAGAAAGACAGCAAACTCGTCTGCGAGGTTGGTGTGTGTGAGAAGTGCATGTTCACGTTGGTCAGACGGTTGCACGACACCGGAACTGCGACAATCCTCCATTGCCATGACAAGGGTTGCTGGTATGATACTGACCTTGAATCAACTTGCAAGAATCAGATTCTATTGACGCTGCTTTGTATCGTCCGGCATTGGTTGCTATATTCAACCGCCATTTTTTGCCACACACGTGCATGAGCAGTAACGGCATACTATCCCCCAGGGACCAGCCCTCTCGCCCCTTCGGGGACGAGAGCGGACGGTAGGGAATGTGAAGTCGACCCGACACACACATTGCCCTCCCTCAACTTACGCTAGCGCTCTCTTGAAAGCGCTATGCGGAGCTCATTCATTCATTCATTCGGCATACTCGTCCCACACGCCCAGGACCCGGTCCCGCATCATAACTTTGGCATGCAGCACTCGCTGAAACGAAGCACAACTTCACGTTGTAATTGCAACCACGCGGTGCACGGTGCTGTTACATCTAGCACATAATTAGCACAGTGTGAGGCTTGCTTATTTCACAGCTTCACGTGTTCTCGCTACAGCCTGCACTGGTGCCGCCTGAGACACATGCGGGTCTTGGAAGCTGTCTCACAGAGGCAAACATGGCCGATATAACATGCCAGCTCATGCACAACACACGCAAGCGCACACTTACTAGGCAAACCAAGAACTCCGTGAAGTCAGTCTGCAACTGATTGTACTCCCAAGTTCCCAGAAGGCACCACTGTAAGCAGAAGAGCAGCTGTCAAGTGGCATAAGCGCAACATGCCAGTATCCGCCAACTCACGAGGCTAACATAGCCTGATCTGTTGCACAAAAAACATGGTTGATGCTGCATGTTGTGTGGTTGCCAACCAGACAAAACACTCGTACCGAGTCATCCTGCTAGATACACAATGCACTCAACGAATGCAAAAGCACAGCTTTATATACTTTTCAACAAGTTGTGCAAATACACGCGGTAATCTGAAAGAACAAACAGGGTGCTGATTAGTCAAGGAGTCAACAAAGACAGCCAGTGTATCCAAAGCCAAACGCCTAACCCATATGAACCAATGAGCGTAGAACATAGATCAGCTGAGCACCCAGAGGCATAATAGAATAAGCGGCAGATACCCAACACCGCGTGCTGCTGCTCAATTGTCAAACTGCACCAAGGGCTGCATCCCAGACAAACATTTGGGTTCCATTGCATGCATGGTCACATACTATACTCAAACTGGTCAGGTCAAAGTAGTCTGAAAAGTCAAGACGCATGTAGCCGTTGAACAATGAAGCCAGTCCTGGAAGAACGCCAAAGCTGCGATTAAGTATCATTCATTGCCCCACATGCTGTTTTTACTGCAATGCTGCTCCAATCCACTGTCCCGGTCCAGGCTGTGATGGCAACCAACAACTTCTGAAGCATAAGCCTCTTGACAGTACCCGTTGCCCATGAGCACGCCTACACGTGTGCAACGCTGTGCTTGTTAACCTGAGGGTAGTCGTTATATGCTGCATACTGATCGCTGTATACTGCAGTGTCCGCTGGGCCGGCAACTTGGGCTGGAGCTGTGGTTGTGCCACCTTGAATGAATTGGTCCTGCATCAAGCAAAGACAGGCAGCCGCCAGCATGATATCAGCATCTGGTCCCCAAACCTGTGGCATATCGAACTGGGACCCCTCTATATTAGGCCTGCTGTAGAACCTCCACAGGCCGGCCACTGGGTGTGCCTGATGCGATGGCAGCTGGCACCTGTGACACTGCGATTGACTTGATATGCTTGCCAAACAAATTGGCATATTTTCTGACGTCAATGCGCTCACAGGAACAAGCTCGAGTGCACGCTATTGGCTAGACCGGGATTCCAGGCTCGCACATGACCGCCCGCTGGCAGTTGCTCACCTGCTGAGCCTTGTGGGCAGCCTTCTGTGAAGGCGACTTCTGGCAGCAGAAGCACAGGCACGATATAAGGGACAATAGCAGGCACGCAGCGCCAGCTACGGCCATGAAGAAGAAGAGTCCCGGAGCTTTGCCACCTGCTCCACTCGTGCACTGCCAGTACTTGGACCAGCAGCCACTATCGGTGATTGTTTGTGTCCCATTAGTGATCGGGTTGCCCCGCATGGCCTGGCATTGCACCAATGTGCGAGTGCAAGGGACGGTGTAGTAAAGGCCGAGTGCCAGGCCGATAACTGCCGCGAGCAGGAATAATACAGTGAAAAACCATGTGCACCTTCCACAGCGGGTTCTACAGCCACAGTACATGATGGCTACACTTGGATTCGAAGCTTTTGTGGTCCTTCAGCCAATGGACAGCTACAGCGCGGCCTCTGAACAGAACCAGCATTAATATACAAGCTTTTGATCAGCTTACGCGGCTGGTACACACGATCAAACGGAGCATTGCTCGAGGACAAAGTCGCATGGAGCGGGTTCTGGCAGAGTGTCACTAGTCCTTCATCGCTGTATGATACCGAGTTACAGCCATGATTGAGCACTAGTTCAAAGGACTTGGGCCTGAAAAGGTCCGTGGCATTCCATTGCAGAGAGACCAACAACTGACACAACGGAACAGTTGAATGCCGGAGCTTCTCAGGTTGCAGGTTCCATATGTCTGACTGTGAACTGCCGCCACTAGAACTGTCAGGGAGCCACGCAAATTACAGCAGCTCGGCGTATCTCAGAGAGTGCCAGGCCTACACGTGCTGCTTGGGTTGTCTGGGACCCGCAGTGATGCAAACAGCAAACTGCCAAAAGCACGTCGCATGACTGCTAGGCATGATGGTCACTGTCAGCTCAGGGCCCAGAGCTACCTTCTGCGCGCGGCTGACCCGCCTGCCCCCACCGGCTTGACCTTCAAGCTGCGGTCTAGGATATTGTCCAGGTTCTTGGCCACCTGCACCATGCACAGCACACATAGCCAGTGGAGCACTGTCAAACCGGACAAACGAAGTCGGCACGCATTATTTGTTCTGTTCAGGCAGAGCACATCTTCAGCTGCATGAGTAGTGTGCCCTGCACTTGCTGTACTTACTGCTGCAATCCCACTGGATCCATCTGCCACTGGCCAGTTCCTAGCAAAAATGGCCATGAGGTTATCATCAACGCATATTCGCACCGTGTCATGAAAGTTGCTATCAGGTGCAGCACTTCAAAGACGGACCCAACCCATATCTGCACACAGGCCCCCACCTTGGCTTGCAGCTGTGTGCGCGTCAGCGGCACATCGTCAGGCAAAGCTTCTTCTGGCGCAGCAGTCGCGTCCTCTGCTGTGCCCCCATAACCACCCATAGTGCCCTGCCCAAAGCCTGTAGCAGATCCCACTGTGTTACCAGGCCCAGCCTGGTTGGCTGCTGGCTCCACTGTTGATGGGGGCTCGATCACAATTTTGTGACCTGGCTTTTCTACTATGGGTTGGGCCTGCAGCAGCTCCTGCAGGGCTGGGTTGTTGGGTTTGCTGAGAGCATAGGCCTGCAGACGACCAGGAGACATGCCACCAAAGTGTCAAGCGGGCACTTTGCACACAGGCTCTTTGCAGTTAGGTCTCGCCGTTCGCAGAGCGCTTGCTGCAGCAAGGTGACTTGTACAGGGGGAGCAACGGGTAATCAGCCTCCCAACCTACTCCTGTCAGGACCACTTCACCTTTCTGACTGACAACTAGGACCATTCCATAGTGCAGTACCACATGCTCAGATAGCTCACCTGCAGCAGCTCATTGCTGCGCTGCTCGATGATACCCAGGTGCGCCAGGAGGTTGCCCTCATTGAGATCCTCACCACCAAGTAGAGCACGGACAGTCTCTGTGTTGCAGCCCTGAACAGCAACAGCACACATAGGAAAGACAGTCAGGTGATAGGCCAACAACCTGACAGCCAACAGGCCAAATCGCTGATGACTGACTCTGGCCGGCGTCGCCAGGCGTACAGTAGTGCAGGATAGCCAGTGCAGGACGGTCACAAGGGCTTGAGACCTGCATCCAGGTGCTCATAAGCATGTCCAATCAATGCGTCGGCTCGTGCAGCAGCCAAACCTTGACCAACAGCCTTGGCAACTTCTGGTGCGCTGCAGCTGCTCGGGTCCATCAGTGCCATGTGCAACTGTGCTGACATGGCAGGAGAAACAAAGCAGTGTAGACATACAAAACCCACCGCTGCTTCGAACAAGCTCCCTATGCCTTCCTTGAGCTGGTCCACCACTTGTGATGCATGGCCCAGGTGCTCCTCATACAGGTCTGCTTTGTGCTCTGCTGCACTGCTGCGCATGATAGCACTGCCTGCAGCTGCGCTGGCTGACTGCTCGGATGCATTTGCCTGCAGCAGAAGTCGCGCAAGTGGCTGACACAGGTCAATCATGTTGATCTTGACGCAGGATCAGCAGGCTTGTCCTTGCAAGCTGGTGTTCATTGGGGGCAACACTGAGTGACTGCTGTCATAACATGTCCATGCCAGTGTTTTGGACCAGAGCCGACCTCACGGCGCATGCTGGGCTCCATGATAAGCAGCATGCTTCAGCGACTCTGAGCATTGCCAGAGCAAGCCCTGCTTGTCGGCCAAGTACTGCTGTGTGGTAAGGCTGTTACCCTCACAACCTGCTGTGCCAGTTACGCACCTCCGCTTTGTATGCCTCAATCTCCTGCCTGACTTTAGCAATGTTGTCTTCCAAAGTCTCAATCTCTGTGTTGACCTCATTGACATAGTTGAACAGTGTGTAGTTGGCATCTTCAGCAGCATTGAATGCTTGCACCAACTCGTCAATGTCTTGGATGCCTGCAAAGTCCACACACCCACAGGGTATGGACTTGTGCGCCAGGAGTCAGCAATCTACGACAATTCAGGCAGGGTGCAGAGTCCCATCTGGCTGCATATTATAGCAGCAACCTGCACTGACAGTAGCCAGCCTGCTGCTGTCCTGCCATGTGCCCCCAAGATATTGCATAAATAGTCGACCATCGCACCTGTAGCCTCTTGTATCTTGGCGAACGCCTCACTGAACAGTCTGACCTTCTCTTGGCTGACATTTTGCGCCATGGCCTTGCTCATGCCAACAGCCCACGTGCTGCGGATAGTCTTCTTTCTGTTGGCAGCACTCGCCTGCAGCACAGTGAGCAGTGCAGCAACGAAGGTGCGCACAAGCTCAGTGCCTCTGTATACGCTCAGGCTGCTCCTGCAGTCCCCACCTTTCCTTCACACAACATGAAGTAGGAGCATCTGGTGGTCTGAATACTTGGGCAACTTCCCCGGACCTGGTCATGCCACCAGTAGTATACTGGGCCTCAGACAGCACTTCTGCCCTCGCTGTGCTAGCAGATACGCACAGTGACGCAAACACAGTGACCAGCCGCACCTCACAACTCTTGAGCAGCTCCTGTGTGCGCCTCTCCCTCTCAGCCATCTCAACCTGACGGGCAGCTTCACGAGCACGCCTGCAGGAATAGAACAGCATGGTAGTGATGACTAGGACAAGAACCTACCTCAACATCTGCACTGGCACCAAACCCCTTTAGCCAAGACACAACTGCTTCACAGAGCGTGCTGAGTGAACCAGTGACGGCATGCGGAAGTATGTTGAGCAACAAATGGTGGCGGGTTGCTGACGTGCAGGGATGACGCTGCCATGTATTTGCCATGCTTCCCCTGCAAGACTTCCTCCAAATCTACCTGGCTTTGCACCTCTTGCCGGTGACCAAGTGACTTCAACTGCATATGTTGCCTGTGCACAACTGCAGCTGTTCGTATTTGCAGGCAAGGTGGCCATCACCGCATAGGCTAAGTACTAAATGCACCCGCAACTGTATCACAGTCTCACACAGCCTATCTCACCTGTCATCTTCAATGATGTGAGTGAGCTGCCTCCACTCCTCTTCAAACGCTGCATGCTCCTTTTCTGCTGCAAGTTTCAACGCTGCCACCTCAGACAGCGCTTTCTCTTTGGATGTGTGCACCTCATTCACAGCAGTGATGGTGTCTGCAGGAACAGGCATGTGATGTAACGGTGTGCCACATCATTGTCAGATGAGGTCAGCTACAAGTGGCCTGCTCTGCGATTGAACACAAGAGAGGAGGCTGTATTCCTGCAACCGCCTCAGGGGCTGATTCCCCGTGATCTGCTGTGAAAGCATGTGGGCACGAGTTTGACTTAGTGTGTATAACTTGGAGCAGCTACCAAGTGACAATTGTTCCAGATGAAGTGCAATTGAGCTGGGGCAGGTGATAACATGGGGGCCTCTTAACAGTCACAACCACACGGTGGCTTTGGATACATGCTGGTTACCAAGCTGCACGAGTGTGCTGGCTGTCAAGCATTGCTGCCATAGCTAACAGCATCAGTTGCTGTGACCAGGCCCACTGCACAAGCACACACCTGCAATGTTGCGCTTGATACGTGCTAGCTCCTTGTCCAAGTTGCTGTCTATTGCCTCAAACATTCGCCGCTCTCGCCGCAGGTTGTCTATCTGCTCGCGCAGCTGCTTGTTGTATGTGATGGCCTGCAGTAGATTTACCAACAATTACTGCATCAGCCGCTGGCAGGGTGCGCATTTGTGCTTCTGCCACTGCTTCTGTACACACATTCTGCTGAGCTAGCTGCACCTCGACCGTCTGGGCTTTGCCAATAGGCATGCAGGGATGCTCAGAAGGTGCTGGAGTAGTTGTCTCCAACGAAATAGCACGCTAGCAGCAGGCACTGTATACGTCCCATACAACCTGGCTGTTGCTACTGACCTCGTTATACTTGATGAACTGTTTCTCCAGCCTGTTTTCAAGGATCTTTATCTGCTTCTGTAGGCCGACAGTCTTCTGTTTAGCGCTGAAGATGCCACCCATGTTTGTTCGTGTCTGCCCGAGCTTGTTTTTGAGCTGATCCATCTGCTGCTGCAACATGAGCACCTTCCGTCGCTCCAGCTGGATCTGCACTCATGAGTCATGACATACAAGATAACTGATTGTGTCAGGTCAGGACTACATCGCAGGCCTTATCCCAGCCTTGCCCAGCTGCCTGCTGTTTAATCTGTGCTTCTTGGATAGCAGCTCCACGGCCGGTTGCCGCAGCAGAACGGACGAACACTCTACAAAGCCACATAGGTGACTTTACCTTTCTGGTGTACATATCAGCCTCATCCTGCAATTTGTTGATGAGTGCTGTGGCTCCAGGGTTGGATGGTCGGACACTGAACTTGTTTTCCAACAACAGCTCCTCTTTGAGCTTGGCGTTTTGCTGTCTTAGCTTGTCTATAGCAGCCCTGTGTGCAATTAAACAATGAGCGGTTTCCGCATCTCTGCAACACTGCTCAGCATCTGCTGTCATATGCCCAAGCCCAGTCACCTCTGCTTCTCCACTACGGACTTGTGTGACAACGTCTCCGACAGGCTAGTGGACTTCAGCAGGGTACCAGGGCCCCCTTTTTGTGTACTCCTAGACATCCTGCTTCCTTGTAGCTAGCGAGTCATGCAGTCAAATGGCACAAAGGGGGGATGCTGGTTCAGTTTGTCGCCACTTGGCCAGCCTGCCACCTGATGTCAGATGTAAAACGCTTTTATCATCTGAACAGAGCATATCCTGACAGTATAACAGCCTTGATGGACCTTCGCAAATTTGTATTGCTGATTCGCGGGTGAAGCGAACGCCTGCTCTTCAACCAGCATATCATCTCAGCATTCAATTGTCTCACGTCTGTTTTGCCACTTGCTCCCAGCTTATGCACTAGTCGTAGCTACTAACAAGTACGCGTCCGGCGAGCTCCAGTGCGCCAATTCCTGTTCATAGCCACAGAGACAACTTCGCCTGCTACCTTTTACCGACTTTGCTTGGTCAGCTCGCGCGTCAGCGTGTTCAAGCCGGAGCCAGTCACCAGAATGGCACTTCAGCAGCGCCAGGTGGTCTGCAGAGCCCGCACTGCCTTCAGCGGCAAGGTCGTGCCATGCAGGCGCATTGCAGCAGCGCCTGTCAGGCAGCGAAGCGTCACTGTGCAGGCAATGGTCCGTGAGTGGCCAGACAAAGAGTTCATCGCTGAAACACTTTCAATCTTCCCTGACGAGGGAGTGGCGAACGTTGAGCAAGCAAGGGTGGGTTGAAAGGAGTGAATGATATCACTGTGCAGCTACCGCAGCCAATGGAGTCTCGGTCGGCATGCAGCAGCAGTAACTGAGTGGACGTTGAAGTACGAATTGCATCCTGTAGAGCGAACAGTTCGCTGCAGGATGCTTGTATGCTAATCAGACGTTAGTGTTTATGGTAGTTGTTTGCGATCTAGACACGTCTACAGCTTGATCTTGCCCTCTTGATTGCCATAATGCATGCCAGCAGCTGACAGATAGCTCCAGACTCTCAATTGGCTGGCTGCTTCTTGCACTGCAGTGCCTGTACTCAAACGGCGGTTACACATACCTAGATGTCCGCACAGCACTAGAGGTTGACGAGGTCGGCAAGGTCAGGGACAGCGTGAACGTGCCCTTCATGCTAGCCAACAAGAAGTATGACCCAGAGACACGCACAAAGAAGCTGTCAGTGGTGCCAAACCCAGACTTCCTCGCACAGGTGTGTTGTTGGAGTAGAACCTCGCGTACAGGCACAGCCAGCAGCTGCAGATATAGCAGCGGCGGCAGCGGCAGCCGTGGATTGAGGGTTGCACGGACAGATACACATTTGCAGCCAAAGCTGCAGTGGCAGAAGGAATAACAGCACCAGCTGCAAGCAAAGGCGCAATGCCGGCAGGGCCCCTGTGACAGCTTGACTGACAGGAGACACTTACAAGAGAGCTTGGTGTGGCTGAAGCAGCATCCAACAGCCGAAAGGAGGGCAGTAGTACCAGCACCAGCACCAGCACCAGCTTTGCAGACCTGGCAGAACTCAGCAGATACACACGCTCACTGCTTCAGCGCCAGCAGACACAGTTTGTAATGTCGCTAACCCACGTGACACATCAGCTGTGCAACAGCATCTGTAAGGCTCTCACGTTTTGCCCTGTCGAAATAGAACCCAGTCCCTGGCATGCCGTTACCTGGCTAACTTATGGTCAAACCCCCACACAAATGTCAGGCTGTACAACTCCGTAGAGACAGCTACAAACTAGCCAACACTGAGAACATAGACAGCAATATCACTGCATATGTTTTCATGAAGCAGGGTTGGTCAACAGTCCGCCAAACTCACACTTGTGTCTGTGTTTGTTGTGCTCAATCACCAACAGGTCCAGAAACGCTTCCCCAACAAGGAGGCCAAGCTGCTCGTCGCCTGCAGCAATGGCACCAAGTACAGCTTGGACGTGCTCGAAACCCTCGACGGGGCTGGTTATGTAAACCTGGTCGGCCTGAAGGGTGGTTATCAAGCCTGGTTCAGGTGCGCCGGACTGGGTAGTTGCATGTGGACAATGCACGGTATGCTTGGTGAATTGACTGGAAGAGTGTGCATGCAGTACATGAATGTGGCAGTGCAGCAGACCCGATTGTCTCCTCAGGCGTGTTTCAAGACACGCAAGATCCCTCGCATGTTTCTCATACAAGATTCGTATGATGCCTAACACGGTGTTGGAGCTTCCGCAGTGCACTGTGGTCTGTGATTGTGTGTCAGTGCAACATAATGACTGGCAGACAAATTGCAGTGACAATAGTAGCACTCCTGGGGACCCATACTATGGGACCCAATGATCGGCAAGACGTATACACCCTCATCAAGGTGTCATGACTGTGGCCTATAGTAGTCCTTTCGAACCGTCGATACGTGTGTGTTCAGACTGCTACGCAACAGCCTGCATCTCATGTTCCACTTGTTTTTGCTGTGCTCAGGAAGTTTGACAACAAGCTGCAGCGCCGCCGCTATGGCGAGTACGCCGAGCAGTACAGCCACGACGGCGACAGCTGCGGCATCCATTCGAGCGGAGCCGGCTTTGAAAAGATGGACCCCCAGGACAGCTGGATTTACCCCAACGAGTGGATCGCTGTCGAGGCATGAGCTCGACACTGCGATCGGCCATCGTTGGGCCGGAACATGATGGCCAAATGAAAGCATCAGAATGCAGATTGGGCTACAGTATGGACTTCAACAGAGTTTGTGTGCACATTGAGCGGTTGACCGGTGTGCGTGTGTGCTGGTGGGAGTGTACAGTGTGTTTACGTAGTTGAGCTGTGGCCCGCAATGCTGACCAGTGTCGTTGCGAGTGTCAGGCCGGCTGCTTGAGTTATGATGCTGTTGCTGAGCATGCAGTGACTAGGCGGCAATCGAGGACCAGTGCCCGTGCTGCCAGTGCAGCTGGGTGTGCCTTGTGAGCTGCTGAGCAGGAGGTAACCATTTCCAGTATACAATGCTGTCGACAGCAGTAGAATGCGCCGTCACATGTCGGGTACTTTGCGATCTAGATGCTGTGGAAAATCTCTTCAACACCATATCGCAGACCAAGCTGAATAGTATTGAACTGATACAGCAATACTGAGCACATTAATGTGCTCGGCGAAAATCATGTACAAGGGCAGCGTAATGCAGTTTTACTTCTTTAAACCTTGCATCGGACAGTGCGATCGTACATACAGGTGCAGGGTGGCAAGCCCACGCCAGTCATGCTGTGACGGACGGCTGAAGTCCGTGTTTAACACAACTTTGTTGTGCACTTACATTGTGCAGCTGTCTCATGGCCCAGTACATGGCGTAGTATTCAGAGCCCAGTGTTGCCGTCAACGGGCACACAATCAGTGCCAATACAACTAGTTGTACTGCAGCACTGCTGAGCAGAGTCCGAGTGCTTCACCATTTGCTGCAGGGTGATCACCCAACATCGTTCTGCACCAAGCCACACATGTGTATCATTTTCAGCACATCAAGAGATACCATGACGTTTTTCTGACAGAACAGGAAGGTGCTCAAATACAAGGACAACTATCGCACATCAACTTGCTGTTTGATCAGCAGCAGCGCCACAGGCACTGTGAGATAGTCTCTACATATTGACGAACAAAATGGCCCATGACATTACTGTACCGCCAAACTTGACAGTGCCAAAGTCCTTGCACGCCGTACCTGTGGTAGCCACCTGCCCAACTATGACTTTGCTTCCAACTGGCAACAACCCAGCACCTAGACATATGACGCGCTCTGGGTGTCTAGTCTCTTTAAGGCTTTCCAAACTGCCTTTCAATGGCTGCAACAGCAGGTAGGCCTTACTCAAGCAGATGTGATTCAAGACACCCCACCCATCGCTGTATGTGAAAAGACAGTACCACAAACACAGCTTCCGCGAGTTGAGAATCCGTCATACTCATATACACAACAGCCAGCTAAAATCTTCCGCAATGTTCACAATGTCCCCAGTGCACGGGCAAGTCCGGCCGGCAGCTCAGTGGATTACACACTTGATCACTCCAAACATGCAGACAATGTTGCCGTCATGCATCTTCAAACATGTGTACAATAGCATATGAACATGATAGGCCTTTGAAAAAGCCCTCCCTTACTGCCTGCAAGCAGGTATGTCCCCAAGTTTACTCCTGGGGTGCCAATGGGAACTTTCTAGCAAATACGAGCCATCGTGGTGCAACAGATTCTCAACAAAAAGTCGTGGTGCAACAGATTCTCAACAAAAAGACGAGCAGTTTGCTGCTGCATGCATGCTACAAGGCCTACTAGGGGTACAATACAAGTACAGACAGCAAAACAGCTTGCATGGCTACTCGACAAACAACGCTGACAACAGATACAGATGGCTGGCCAGCAATAAGAACAGACGGCTCACCAGTTTCCTCATGCACGCACTGCCAAGGACATGGGTACACCAATCAGACTGCAAGCCCTGCGGTCAGCTGCAGATGTCCTGCCAGATGGAATGTTTAGCAGCCACCAGCAGCAGCAGCACCACCAAAAACACTTTAGCCGACCACACCAGCTCAAAAATATGCAAGCTTTGTTGCAGTAGCAGGAGTATCAGCCACCCTACTGGTACAAAACTTCAACCTCACATAACAAATCACTCGTTTGCGGTACCTCAAACTCTAGCCGTTGCGTATACTCATCATATGTGAAGTTATGCGGAGCCAAATTCAGCAAAACCCTAGTCGGCCGGGCAGAACTGTACGCCAAAAACCTGCCACAGCCCTTCAGCTGCATTGCTGCTACAGCAGCAGGGCCACCAGCCGCCGCTGCTGCTGCTACTACTGCACCTCTGCTGATCCGATCGCCAGATCCGGTGGCAGCAGCAGCAGCGCCGGGTGTGCTGCTGCGGCTGCCTGGGTTGATGCTGAACCCAAGGACTGAACCGCCACCGTTAAACATCTCTAGCAAGCCAAGCGGAGCAAAACTGAAACCTGCTGACTCCTGGATTGGGCTGATCCAAACCAGGTCTGATTTGGCAGCGTCTAGCACTACTGGAACACCTTCTCCGCTGCTGCTGCTGCCGCTACATACCGTCATCTCATCCGTAGTATATTGATACATTGCAAACTCCTGCTGCTGCTGTGTGCTAGCTACATCCTGACCTACCGCTGCTGCTGCTGCCCCGTTCCCGCTGCTAGCATCCGACGCTGCTGCCACTCCTGCTGCTGCTGCAGCACCTGCCCATCTGCTGCTGCCATCGTTGCCATTGCTCGCTGCTGCTGCTACTGGGCTGGGCAGCTGCCTGAATGGCTCTATGTCGGCTGGTGTGACTACTGTCTCCAGCTGCTGGCCCCGCCTATCATGCTGGTGGAACTTCCTGCGTGTTCTATCCCAGGACGAGCCTTGAAGGTTGAACACACCCACCACACCAACTACAGGGTTGATGTTCCAGACCTGTATACATGACACAGAGAGATAGGACATGATCAGTAAAACGCACACAAGCAAAGCAGAGGGTTCACTGATGATGCAAGATGTATCGTCGCACAAGCCTTGAAGGTTGAACACACCAACCACACCAATCACCCCATTGTTGTTCCAGACCTATATACACGACACAGACAGAGAAGTGGGACATAATCAGTGATGAAGGTAGACACGCAAGCAGAGGCTCATTCATAATGTAGGTTGTATCGCAGGACAAGCCTTGAAGGTTGAGGACACCAGCTACACCAACCAATGGGGTGATGTTCCAGCGTACCTTCAACAGTGTTTGCTTGTCTCGCAGCACATCCACAAACAAGCAATCCCTGGTTGGTCGCCCGGGCAGCAGTCCTCGCAGCACCGCACCATCTGGCAACACCAGGCGCCGCAGCAAGCTGAAGTCATGCTGACCGGGCTTATCACTGACATACACCGCTCCACCAGATACTGCACGGGCCATACCATGCAGAACGCCTGCTCAGCATAACAGCAGTGGCACGCTCAGCATCGAGTTATGTGTTGATGACAAGCCAGACGCCACACAGCAAGGGGTATGAGTAGTGTCACCACAGACCTAGAGTTCAGGTGCAGGCAATATCAAGCGAGGCATTTTTCTCAGTATGCGAACATGCATCAAAGACTGATTCAAGTACAGTTCAATCAGGCGGCCGACACTGCGGGAATTCACTGCTGATATTCACAACAGTACCATTGTGGTACTTCCTTACAGCTTGTGCCAACATGTAGATGCAGTCGAACTCAAACCACACATTCATGACACTGCAGCTTTTGGATGCGCATCTGACCTGTCACATGGCTCAGTCACTTTTACGGTGCGCAGGTCGCCCACTGCTATCATAACCCTTACCTGCAGGGTGAGCTGACTGAAACATGTCCCAGTCGGGTTGCACTAGCGCTCCTAGGTATACGCTGTTGAATGCACATGCTCCTATGTGTGGTGTGGAGGATGCCGGGTCACGAGGGTAGTAGTCATCTGAGACACGGGCTACTGCGGTACGAGAGAACCTGCAAGTGCAGCAAAGCAGCAGATACCAATGGTTTGTGGTCAATACTGTCGTAATACGGCTATGAATGTTTCACCACACTGGCACAAATCGGTGATACGATGGCAACCTGCAGTACCCGGTACTATGCCGCCTTTCAGAGCCGCTTGAAACAGCCATAAACAGCCATGATGCAGCAGGGCCACATCCATACTGCATCCACCATATGACACTTACCGCCCACGACTGTCAACAAGCAACACGTACATCACCAACAGCAGCAGAAGAGATAGCACCTCAATCGACATCAATCTGGCACAGGCTCTACAATAGACTGGTGCTGCGACATGGCAAGCCATGACCAAGAAATGCAGGTATGACTGTGCACCATGCGACTGTTCATGCACCCGAGGGAGCTACTACAGAAGTACTTCCTCCTCACTTATAGCATATACAGTTGATAGCATGATTGCCTGGTAAGTGCCGTGCTGTGCTGTCTTGCAACTGCCGCTTAAAGCAGGAAGGCAGCAGCAGAAACACAACAATCTGCCAAACCCACAACACGCAGTGGTGCACTAGACTCACACAGTGACTGACAGACAGACTAAGCACCCAGACGACCATGCTTATGCACCGGAAGAACGTACCTGTAGAAGTTTTCACTTGAGTGGCACATGCAGTTGATGGCATGATTGCCTGGGAAGTGCCGTGCGATGCTGTCTTCCAATGCTGCTTGAAACAGGCGTGAAGCAGCAGGGCCACCACCCAGCACACTGCCGACAAGCCCTACGCCAGCTTGGCAATCCACTTTGACGCCATCTACTGCTGACATAGCTAGGTAGCTGTGCATGGCACTGTAGAGGCCATAAGGGTTGTCTGCAATGCCAACCCCTGCAAGAGCGCGGGCACACCCACAACCACAGATTAATCCCTTTTGCAGAAGAGGTTCTGTGTGTACTAAACTCACGCAGGAAAGCCAATCTCTCTTAGAGCACTTGCATCTGTCACAGCACGCGACTCTCTCCCACACCACCAAGGTGACTGCTGCATGCACGTGTGTAGCACGCACGAGGCTGTGTCCAACAGGAGCTAGCTTCTTAAAGCACACACGTGCTGCATGCATAACATGCGATGATAGCCCTGTGACAAACCAAGGATTGATTGTTGAGCTCAGCAGCCATGCACTTGTGCATAGTTGGGTACACCACCACCAGAAGCATGAGAACACTTGGCAGGTGGTGACAGTAACTCACCAGCCAGGACAGCAGGGCTCCAAAGTAAGCTAGGCTCAACTTCCGCAATGCTGTTGGTGGGTTTGGGATACACCAGCTGCCCCGCTGTGACGCCACCAAGTGCAGGAGCTTCTGGCATGACTCCACCCCAGTACGCCGGAAGACCATGCCAGCAGTAAACCCATCTTACACCGTAGCTGCACAAACAGACAGACACGATCGGAATATGTTGAAATCAGCTGCGTGCTCAGCACATCATGTAACCATACATCATCAGTCCTCACGATGTGCCACCAACGGCCTAGAGCTCTCGCCACCATCCCAGTAGGCTGGTTGACCATGCCAGCAGTGCACCCATCTTGCACCGAAGCTGCACCGACATACAAACACAGTGGGATAGTGTCAGCTTGTGGTTAGCCCGTCATGTTGTCATACATCATCAGTCCTGAGAATGTGCCACTAAGGGCCTAGGCCCCTCGCCACCATCCCAGAAGGCTGAGTGGACAATGCCAGCAGTACACCATCAAAACCAGGCTACGGTAACCATCAGAACCATAGCTACGGCAATAGCAGAACGATATAGAGACTTCGCCGCGGAGCAGTACTAGCTGTAAGCATACGCTGTCAGAAGGCAGGCAAGTACTGTCTGCACGCACTGCATATCACCGATGCTGAAGCGCGTTGGCATGATAGCGGGTGTTTCTCCAGCCAGAAGTCTTGTGCATGCCATTCAAACGTAGAACATACGACATGCTAGTTCGACCCAAAAAGGCTTGCACAACTTCAGAAATATTGACTACAGCAGTGCCCAAACAGGTGTCACAGACTTACTGCTTCTTGATGTTCAGAACCACGTCTCCAAAGTTGGCTGGTACCGCCTCCCAATCCTCTTCCGGCCCAGCATCTAGCCGAGAGAACTTGGCATTTGCTTCTACACTTGTCAGCCGACGGGTGAAGTCCGAGGCAGAGGCAAAGAAGGTCAGCATGGCGCCACGCAGCACACCCTACAGACGGGAACGGTAGTTGCAGCACAGTCGTATGTCACACTGATCGACTCGTCGTTGGATTTCAGATTGACCGACTCTGCAGTTGTGACACCCGCATGTGGCAACAGCACGCAGCAGGATACAAGAGGAAGCCTGAAAGCAAATCACAGCTAGGAACATTGGCATCTCACTGTGTCTTCATCCCCAAATGGAGTGACAGCAGGTATGGCCAGACTTTGCAGGTGTCTGGCGATATCCCGCTTGAGAGCCGCGCTGGTTGGTATGCTTGCCGAACCACAGACAGCACCCAGACAGCCTGGGGCAACAAACCACACGCACATAACCATCAGCTCTAAGCAATGAATGTCATACCTGAGTGAGTGCTGCAAACGCACGGACTCGCAAGCTATTTGGCGGTGCCGGCTCCACAACCCACTGGTAGAACAGCAGGAACGCAGCAGTAGCCACTCCAACCAAAGCTCCTGCAACCTTCTGAGCCCAGCGGATGAGGATAAACTGCTGCCTAGGACTCGGTGATGCCTTCTTGATGGCACGCTTGAGCTGCTTCTCTGCGTCTATACGTGCCTGCTCAAGCCTAGCTTCTGCTTCAGCAGCCGCTGCTGCTGCTTGAAGCTTGAGCATCTCGCCGCTTTCCTCTACTGCATGCTTGGATTCTTCAACCAAGTGCGTCATCTCTTTCTGTATCTCCTGCGGCAGCTTCGTCAGGTCCTTGGTGATGCTAGACAGCGTTGCTGGGGTTTTATCGTCCCTGTGAGACCCTAAACCCGGCTGTCCTGCACCATCCTGGCGTGCTGCAGTCTGTCCTGCAGCAGCAGCGCTGGCATTATCCTTGCTCTCCTTACTGCTCGCCTGTTTCTGCTTGTGCTGAGCTGCACGCCGTTCCCGCTCTTCCCGGAGAGCCTTGGCCTTAGCAGCGGACTTGTTAGATGCAGCTGAGCCCCGCTGCTCTGCCCAATCAGGGTGTTCGCTGCCCTGCTGCCAATCCTGGCTACTACTGAGTGCGATTTCAGCTTCTTTTGCTGCTGCTGTGGCGTCTGCTGGTGCGTCCCAGGTAGCTGCCGGTGGCGTATGGTGGTGGGCGATGGCACCAGTGTTTGCTACAGTAGGGAACAGGTTCCGGACCTACAGCAGGCAAGCAACGTCAGATAACAGGCGCCAACAGACTTTACTTTGTACAGTGTCTGAATGGCATGTGAGCGGCCTGGCCGGATCCAGGTTGCCAGAGTACAGTGCATGAAGCGACCACGGATAGCTGCCCACAGAATGCAAGCTGCATTTTCCGCAGCAAACCTGCACCAAGGCCTGTTACCGTCACCTCACTGCACTGCTTGACTAGCACAGACCCCGGACAGTTGCAGTATGCCAGCTCTCAATGTCCACCGCTGGAGAGACAGAACGCTGGGATACATCAACAGGAACTGACCTCTTGTTGCATGAAATCAGAGGCCTCTGCCATCAACTTGGCGTTCTCCTGGTAGAAGGTGTCCTGCAATATAGCACAAACAGCAAACATGCAGTGCATCAGCACCACTGCACCACCTGCCCAGCCAACCCACAACCACCTGATGCTGCCAGGTCATATCAGTGACTTTGACCGATACAAGCCGCGGCTGGTGTTGCCATTGGTGTTGCTATCTGCTGCTCAGATGGTTGTTCCAGATGCAGGAAGGTAGCTGTGGACAGACGGACCTAGTGTGCTGCAGGAACCGACTATCAGCATCTGTTCGCACCTGAGTAGTGAGTACCATCTCCTTAGGCCCTTCCAGGAACTCCTTTGCAGGTGAATCATCTGTAACAACCTTCTCAGCAAACTGAGCTGTTGGGGCCTTGCCATATGGCGGGTCAACATCGGTCAACTGAAAGGCAACCCACAGCAGGATGCTAAGCTGACCACAAGAAAACAACATCATGCAGTGACGTGACATGCTCTGCCGGCATAAAGCCTGTCGCCCCATGCCAGCAAGGCAGACTGCCACAGTGAAAGCGACCCCCAGCCACTAGCACTAGTCATAGTATGCTAGAGCACCCTTGACCCAATCCCCCTAACATATTCAGAACCTGTTCCTGCAGCTAATGCTGCACAGCAGGCATTTCAGAGGGACTCTGCGCTATATACTGCTATGCAGCTGAACAGAATGGCACTGTTCATATGAGGCGTAACACAAACCTCAAAAGACACGCATAACCGTGCCTACCTGCCATCCATCATCGATAATGAGCAGCTGTGGACTGACGCCTCCAGCTGCCAAGCTGTTGAGACCTTCCAACAACCCCCGAGCAGATACAGTAGAGTAGAAAGCATCCCATGTGCACCTGCAACACGTCAGCCATGAAGCAGTTGGCTCGGTACTCATGATGTTAACAGGAACAGCAATGCCGAAGCGAATCATGCACAGGGTGCTTGAAATGGCCGGCTCATGAGACCTTCACAGCAGCTGCTTGCTTGCTGTGCTGTGTGACCGCAGCAACACATGTCAGTGCCAGCCGCTGCAATGCTGGCGGTTGCTGGGGCTTACCAGCCAAATCCATCTAAGCTGGCGGGTAGTTGCTTTGCTGCGCGAGATGCTGCTCCACCAGAGAGAGCTGCAGCAGCTGCTACACCAGCATCTACCAAGTGGAAGGGGTCGCTTGAGCAGGCCAGTAGCAGAACGCCTGCGGGACAGCAGTCGAATATTGTTGGTCGCGCCCCAAAGTTCAGGCGTCTTTGCTTACAACTGTCAAAGCATGCAGGAGATAAGGTCAGCTAGATTATATCTCACTGACATGCATGTGATGCTGCTGCAGGTTGCTCGACTCATTTGGTACCCATGCCTTGGCTCAGCCACTTACTGTCGCATGATTCGCCAAGCACACTGTCAGCTCCGCTCTCAACACGCAGACACAAGCTTCCTTGCTTGTCGGACCAGCTCCTGCAGACAGATGGTGAGGGGGCAAGGGGCAGACCAACCGACACCTGTCAGGTTTGAGCTTGAACTGGCTGTTCCCACGCAGAGGCAAGTAGACAAACACGATGTCCTCAGGAGGCACAAAGTTGCTTACTGAGCAGTATGCAGCTCAGCTAAGACACGAACAGTAGCGTCCGCAGACGCTTGCGCGCCGGTCCGCCTTTTTTTGTGACGATGTATGCATTTAGCGAGTATTCTATGATGATCAACTGGGACCCTAATAATGCAGGCGCCTGACAACGACGAATGCAGTTTATGGAAGGGCTTGATGCAAAGCGAGCACGTATGGACGCAGCATCGCCATATCACAGATTTGGAAACAATGTCAGCGTCCAACAAGGGTACGAGGTCGCCTGGAAGCTGCCCAAGGCCTAGTAGTGGCCCTACAGCTGATGGTTCAATGCTGTGCTATGCAGAGGCGATGGCCCAGAGGACCTCGTGGCCTACATGGCAGCGCGCGGGGGCCGGGTAAGTACTCTAGAAGCTTTGAAACACTCAAGCTGCGCAGCAAGCCTTCAGGCTTGCATGATGGGGGTCTTGCAACACAAGCAGCAAGTGACCTGCAGGACTGCATGTGAAACATGTTATTGCAGATCCAAGAGCTCGACGAAGAGCTCGCACACCTGCGTAGACAAAACGAGGAACAAGCACGGCAGATAGACCTTAAAGACGCAGAGATCAGCTCCCTGAAATCCCAGTTAGCAACCTGGCGAGCAGTAAAGGATGCCGAAGCAGCAAGCCTCAACAGCAGCAACAAGCAATTAGCAGACCAGCTCGCCAAGGAAATTGCTCGGGGGAAGTCCCTGGAAGGTCAGCTAACAAGGGCACAGACAGAGTGGGTGAGTGCAAGCCAGCAGCCAAGCAAAAGCCAGTTCTTGAGGTTACAACAGCACTAAGCAATGATCACAAGCGATTCGACGCATGCAAACTTACGCAATAACCTGCACCAAGTGCTGCAGCAGAATGGACAGCCAAGACGATTGCTATCTGCGCCACGATCGCTATCTGCGCCACGAGTTGACTTTCTGACTTGCTCTGACTACTGCTTGCAGAATGACACCAAGCTGCAGTTGCAGCACCTGCACCAACAGCTTTCCCAGCAACAGCAGCAAGCAGCGGCAGCAGCCTCTTACAGTGACATGACAATCAGAGACCTCAACGAGCAGCTAACAAGCATGAGCCGTGAGGCAGCAGAACGCAACAAGATAATGCAGCGGAGACTTGCGCAGGAGCAGGAACAACTAAGACTCGAGCAAGAGGGCCATGCAGTAGCACAGCAGCAACTCAGCAGTGCCAGGCAGCAGTTGGCTGCAGCACAGGCGCGAGCAGCAGAAGCAGATGCAGCAGCAGCACAGAGCGAAGGGCGAGCAATGAAAGCTGAGATGCAAGCAGCTGCGATGGCAGGGAGCGACACACAGGTCAGCGCCACCACACGAGGAGTGGTTCCAACGCCGGGATGAGTTACGAACTGTGTGACCTGGCGATCACACTGCAGACGGTACATGTCAAATTGTGCCGAGCACTAGGTGAAGCAACCCACAAGCACAGATTGGGACATGCACGCCGTATTCCAGGCCATCTTTGATGGACTATCACATAGTCTAATATGATCACTATGCATTCTATGGACCAATATAGCTCAGCTCTGCTACTCCTGCAGGTTATGCTCAAAATGCTTCAAGAGCAGCTCACACGGCAGCAAGCACAGCTAGCAGGTGCCCAGGAAGCAAGGCAGCAAGCACAGTTGGTACCGGGCCTACAGCAGCGGCTGCAGCAGACACTGGAAGAGCTCCGGAGCTCACAGCAGGCCCTGCAGGAGCTGCAGCAGAAGCAGGAGCGTACAGAGCAGATGCAGAATGAGTTGGAGTTGTGGAAGGTTGCCTTCAAGGTAGCTACCTTACCGCACCACTCATGAGACCTTGAAACCCCCAAGCTGTTGCTCATGCTCACCAGAGTCTGCAGGATGCTCCAATTAATTTGAACAGCACGTGAAACAGCAGCAGCAGCAAGCGTTACTTCTTGTGTGCACGCTGGATGGATATGCAGAGTTAACCAACCATCAGGCCAAATGTACTGTCGCTCTCCCATACATGCATTGTGCAGACCACCCTCGGCATTGACCACCCCAGCCCACAAGCCTTATCCGCCCTTCAAAACAAACAGCAGCACCTAGACAGTCAAATCCATGCAGCGCAAGTTGAGCTGACAACAGCACGGGCAGAATTGTCAGACCTATCACAGCAGCTAGCAGCAGCGGAGGCAAAGGAAGCAACTCTAAGCAGCGAGCTGTTGAAAGCACAGCAGGAGCTCTCGCAAGCGCACTTTGCACTCAAACTGGCACACACAGAGCGAGACGGGCTTCGGCGCTTGGTTGAACTGCTGGAGCTGGAACAGGAGGCAGATACAGCAGCAGCTGCTGCTCCTGCTACTGACCAAGCAACGACAGCAGGGGAGGCAGCTGACACAGAAATGACAGAGGCGAACGCTGAGCCTCCTTTTGCACCACCAGCAGCACCAGCGAGCCCTACTGCTAAACCCACTTCCGCAGCTCTGGCAGCTAAACTTGAGAATCTGCAAACACTGGTTGATGAGTTGCAAGCTAGTCAAGCGGACATGCAGCAGAAGCTCAAGGTCGCAACAGCAGCGGAAGCAGCAGCAAAAGAAGAGCTATCTGAAGCACAGGCGGAGCTCAAACGGCAGGAACGAGAGCTGGATAACCAGTCTGCACAGATAGATGCACTGCAGGTAATCGAAGTACTCAAGCATTGATCCTGCTGTGGCATTGCAGTGATAAACATATGTTCAGCGGGGGTGTCACAACTGTGTGTGGGCTTCAGCAGTAGAACAGCTGCTGATGTTCTGTATCCAGGATGCGTACTTGCTTACAACAGAATATGCAGCTCCGGCACAAAAGCACCCTGCATACCTAACAGAGCTTAAACAGAGCTGATTACTATCACAATTCTTAATTCTCCCCTTGATCGTGCCAAAGCTCTGACTATTTGCATGGCTGTCCCTTGCTGCCTTTCTGTGCACAGGCCCAACTGTACGGCGGTGATTACGACCCGACACGGACGCGCATCCTGCACTTTGTAGCCAACCCCACTGCTGAGCTAGACAGGCTGCAAGACAAAGCAGCACTTGATAAGCTGAAAGAGGAGAACACACAGCTACGAGCAGCTCTGGCTAAAGCAAGGGCGGAAGGTGGGATGTGGGGATGTACAGTGTATGTTGCATAAGAGGATGGATGCCTGTGTGAAGGCTGATCGATGTTTTGGTTCAATTGTTGGTGGTGCTGTGTGGGTGTTCTGCTCCAAACTGCATCCGAAGCTGCATGCCTGCTGTAATATCCTGACAGCATCAGCTTGTAACTTACATGTACTCTACTTTATTGATGTGAATGAAACCAAACATAGCGATTGCTCAACTGTGGTGCGAGCAGGTGTTCCAGCAGCAGCAGCAGGTATCAACAGCAGCAGCAGCATGGACCCTCAAACAGCAGCTACCCCATCAGCAGCAGCTCTAGGCACGGGCAGTGCAGACGACCCACTGGTGGCTGCTGCTGTTGCTGCTGCGGAGGTCAAGCTACTGCAGCGGAAGTTGGCAGCAGCGGAGAAGCAGGCGGCTACTATGAAGGATGTGTTTAAGCAGCGTGTGAGGGCGTTTAGAGAGAGCTGCAGGTGTGTGTAAATGTAAGGCAGCTGCTGGCGCTATTGGAAGGCACCTTGCAGCATCACTACTGTCTGTGTTTCATGTGCATGTGGCTGATACCTGCTGTTATGACGTCCTCTATGACGTCCTCAGTGACTCCCTGGTCAGCAATGCCACAGTTTGAGCCGAACTCCACTGATGTATGGCTCTTGGGAGCGACACTAAGGTGCACGATTCACCGCAACTGCTTTGCTGTGCAGGGCTCTGTTTGGTTACCGCATGGAGATGGTGTCTGACCCCTGGGCGGATGTAGTACATGCACCGACTACGTACACACTGACATCATGCTTTGGACCAAAAGAAGATGTCCTGATGTTTAGGTAATGCTAGCATGGCCCCATATGGCCCCACCTTGTGATGTTGTTGTGGTGTCTGTTGCTATGCTGCACTCACCAACCGCTCAGAGCACTGCTGAATCTCCGACCCAACAATACCTCAGTACTCGTTGCAGTTCAGCTGTGTCTTGGCTCTGGCGTTTCAGACTCAGAACACATTCTGATCTGTACCTGTCATGCAAGTCATAATGCTGAGCTGAGTTGCAACCTGCTGCTTCTGTTTCCTCTACTGTCTGCTGCAGGTATCACCCCCAAGCGGAACCTCAGTACAGCATACTGAAAACTCCACTAAGTAAGAAGCTCAACCAAGATGTGCAGGTGTTCATCAAGAACTTCAACAGCATACCAGCGTTCACAGCGAACTACACGATGACGCTGTTCCAGCAGACTACTGCTGGTGCCTGAGTGAGCTTTGGGAGCAGTAGACAGCTGTCTACAGCTGATGGTGGTGCACTGTAATTGCATGGCGTTGGTGGAGTGAAGAGGCTATTTTGTTTGGTTGCGACTCCAGCGGCTGGTTAACCCTTTATCCGCCAGGTGTGGAAATTTTCACACCTAGCGAAATCGATTTGCTTGCGCTGCGCAGCGACAGCTGGTCACTGCCCGCCACCTCTTGGTCCCAGAACCTATGTCACTCAAGGTATCGCCTGGGCGTATGCGGCACGTGCGAGGCGGATTTGGGCTTTGAGAGCAGTGCTCTATGGGTACTGTTTTCATATGATTGGTGGCTCATGGCCAGTCTTATAACAATTACAAGAGCGGTCAGGCTGTGCTGGATGTGGTCATATAGCATGCATGCAGACCAGACAAACAGCACTCGACCTCACCCTCTCCTTTGCTGCCCTGGAACTGTTCACTGACATGGTGCAGGGCAAGCTACCACCATGCTTTTGTGCGGCTGGCGGATAAAGGGTTAATAAACTTGAGCAGATGGCCGATGTGTAACTCTGCTAATGTGCAACTGCATTTTGTACATTGCCAAGTGTAAGCCACAAGGCATCGTGCATTGGTGGGTTGTCTGGAATCTGGACTAGGTGTTTACAGAACTGGTTTGGAATAGTCACATAGCACTCTGCAACAATGTGAAAAGTGTCTCTTCCAGGCGCTGCACTGGCAGCAACTCCTGACAACAGCTGCTGAACTGCCAGCGCTGATCACCTGCTCAGATCTTGAGTGATCGATTACCAACAGCATGTTACGCCAATGGTGCCACTGTTGTTGCAAAGTATATGGTCCCTGCCCAGCACCCCACAGCATTGCTACATGGGCATGCAAGCGCTGTGCCTGCATGTGTCACTACTGCCTACGGGTCCTGCCTACACTTAGCACCTACAGCAGGTGCTAGTGCTAGAGCAGTAGCGCAGGCCATGACCTTGCACGTTGCCACTGCAGGACCCAGCATCAAACACTAATAGACCCAAGATGACTCAGAATATGCTCACAGAAAACAGCTTCCCATCTCACCTGTTAGGCCGAAGTGTGCCTCGGAAGTCGCCGTCGATGAGCGGCAACACCAGCGCGTATCGCTGTCTAGCTGCATCACCCTCACTGCTGCTGTTGCTGCTGCTTTCTGCTGCTGCTGCTGAGTCAGCCTCGTCCAGCTCCAGCAGCAAAAACTGTGTCTCTGGTGGCAGTGTGTGCATTGATGTGCCCCATTCAGGTGTCATCCACCAGAGCTTGTTGCGAGCACATGCCAAATAACGCTTGAACTTCAACTGCAGCAATAAAACCAATGCAAATGGCAAAGGCCTGAGGGTTTGTGATTGACATTGACGGCAGAGTTTGCATAGGCATGCGTGTTCTGGTGTCGTTGGGCCCTAACTTATTGTGGACACATGCCAGGTAGCGGTTCCACTGCAGCTGCATACTAATGTGAAGCTGCCAGCACATGGCCAAAGTATGCACGCCTCAGTCTCGCTCCAGATATGCTATGCATAGCTGTCTTGAGAAGCTGCTGTTTTCAAGATGTACCTGCTAATGGCAACACAACTCGGCACTACCCGCAGCTGTAGCTGTAGTACTGTTGAGCTATGCAATCGCCAAAGTACGGTAATCATGATCAGGTGGGGTAAGCAATACATGCAGGGCACAGCTACAGCACTTGTGCTGAGACTTAGACTCAGCTACTTGGGTGTCTGTGTAAGGCCGCGCTGTAACAACAGGCTGCTCAGAAACCCGTCAGCCGCACAGTAACGTGTACTCACGCTGCCGATAGTAAGGTCCCAGCAACTAGCAGGCCCATGTTCGCTGCTGGCTCCCAACACTACAGCTCCATTCTTGGATTCCCGAGTGTTAAGCGTGACCAAATTGGTATTGAGCTTATCAAGCAGCACATTGCCTGCTGGATCACACACTGCATCACCATTCAGCTGTAGCGGTATAGTGCTGGGGTGGTTTAGGCTGGGGATTTGATTGTACACTGCTAACAAAGGGGATGATCCTGTCATATGGCTCTGCTGCTGCTGCCGGGGCTGTAGCTGCTGCTGTTGCTGCTGGACAGAGTAGGACTGCTGTTGCTGTTGTAGTGCACCTACGAGGAGAAACAGGCAGTCGCGCTTCACGTCAAATGGATCATGCACCATCTGGAGGGGACGACAGGCAAAACATGCTCCTAGCTGCTATGATACGATGAGCCGTTGACCGGCAGTAGAGAGCGCGACGTTTTAAGGAGACCCCTATCATCTGCTAGCGACGTCGACCGGCTGATGGACAAATACAGCTGCACCATCCATGGCAACGGAAAAGGTCTCACCTTGTCCAGTGCCAGCTGTACGCCTTGCTATTGCAGAAGCGAGAACCCTAGGCAACCTATGAGACCTAAGTGTGCTGTAGCTTGCCCCGCAGTTTCCAGCTGATGCCGCTGCCGATGGTACACTGCCGCTCCTGCAGACAACAGTACCTGATAACGTAAGATCGTGGAACTGGAGTCGCAGGCTTCTCCGTCAGTGGCCACGACGATATCCAGCGGTTGAGAAAAATGCATGCATGCACCACACGAAGAGCACTGCAGCCTGTGATCAGTATTGCCGTTCGACAGTCATGAGTGCGTTAGACAGTGCACTAGGTGCTCACCTGCGGACACTGCTGCTCCCCAAACGGCTATAACGGTTAACGTAATGAACACTGTAGCCCAACCTGCTCACTGCAATGCTATACGGGTGCCGGACAGCACTTGCCCTCAGAAGCATTGCAGAGGCACACTCACTTGACCCAAAGATGCCCTCAATATGTGTTGATCAGTTTATATGCAAGTGAGGAGCACGAGGGCAAAGCAGGTTGGCCAGTGCCAGGATAATCTGTGCCAAAGCCACGAACTTGGCCATGAACAGGAGCTTGCCTTATAATAACTTCGTTGCAACCCTTTCGCCTGTGAGCATGCAGCAGTAGTCGCCATCGTGTAAGCAACAAGCGAGTTTCACGATACCAAAGTCGTGATGATGTCAAAAGGATTGCAAACCTGTTCGAGAGCCTTGCAAATCATTAGCAAAGGTTGTGGTATGTCTTCAACCGCCGGATCTCAGCAAGCAAGGCAGCATTCAGAATTGATAAGCCCACAGATGCAGGTACCTGGCAGAGGTATCGCCTCCGATTCACACGCCTGGGCCGGGCAGCAGCAAGCTAGTGTTATGTGGTCAATACGTTTAGGCAGAGGTAGCGCAGTGCGGGTCTTGGCAGTGAGGCTGAGAGTGTGTTTCCAAACTTTGGACACCCGCGGTGCTGCTGTCTTGCTGCCCTGCATGCCGCCAACGACAGCTGGAGCATTACAGCTGGAAAAAACAAGCCAACATCGGGTCAGTTGCGTGTAAAGCAGATGGCAAGTCAAAGCAAGCGATGCGATGGACTTGCCGGGCCTACGCCATCAATGCCAATAAGCTGCTGTAAACAGGCTGCTAGCAGCGCTGCAGAACCTGGTACTTGCCCTACACAGCAGCACAGTGTCTTCCCGTGCTTGCAGCAGCTGAGCTGTGCATTGTCTTCAGGTGGCTGCAAACATCAAGTGGAGCATCCAAACATGCCTCTAGAGGCAGATCTGGTCGTGGAAGCCAATCACTGAAGGATTACAGTTTCGTCCTCCCCGCGCCATTGCCTGTTGACTGCACAACTGACATCATCGTGTGATGCTGACCCATGATGCACCCTGCAAACAGAACACCCTCATCTCTGTCCCAGTCGCGCGCTGGCAAGACAGCGGAATTCATTCTCAGCTTTCAGCACGAAGCGACAGCATGAAAGGCACATCCATGCATTATTATAAAATTTGGTGGCTTAACCGCACCCGTGCTGCCCTGGGTGGCCGGTCACTGCATCACGGCGGGCGTACGGGAGGAACACCGTTTCCTGTGTGCAGACTCCGCAGCCAGCATCGATTGCTAATCAAAACTAAACATAATACAAGGTTATTATAGGAGGCTAAACAAGTCTGAAGCACCAAGAAGACGAAACCATGGTCCCCGACGCGGCCCCCTGGTGCCGATCCTCCTGAGCACAGGACTGAGCCAGCTGTATTATTTTGTACAACGTATTATGCATACTGCCCGTGCACCGTTCTTGCACGAACTGTTCGAGGGTTTTGGTGCGTCGTTGTGAAGTGCACTGCAACACCTGGGCCCCCTCGCCACAGTCCGTGGCTGTAAACTCCGAAAGCACGGACGCATTCTGTCGATATAGTGGTGCGTACATAGAGATCATTCCAGTCACTATGCACTGCAAGCTGGCGCCGTGACTGGAGTGTAGCCGAAGGGTGTGTTCTGACGCCTCAATTTGGCATCAGTACACAGTAGCTATAATATCTCCAGAGTGTTGAAGGTGGGTACATGCACCGCTGTTGATCTGGTCACCCAAAGTCGCACCCCCACGGCGTCGATGCGCACGCACAGCAAGGATTGTAGGCAGACGGACGACGCGTGCATCGTTTGCAGGCAATTGCATACCAAGCCAGCAATAATTTGAAGTGGTTTTGGCAGTGGCAGCGCAGCAACGGTCGTTAATGCAGTTTGGGCACTGCGAGTGTTGCTGTAAGCGGCAGTCATTTGGCTGCAGCAAGCGCTGTCCTGCAAGCGCGATGTGGCTCAATCACGCTCAAATTGCTTCCTGAGCAGGCCGGGTCAGTCCCAGTTGCGAGCACAAGCAAACCGCATTGGAAGAGTTGACCAACCAGCAGCAACAGCTACAATCTCCTACGCAGCAGCTTGCAGAAGCTGACTCGTTGTTTCCATTTTTCTGCAGACATGTGCCCTTTGCGTGGCTGGCAGCGGCTACAGCACTCCACAGCTGGCATGGTCCCTGGCCCGTACAGTATCAAATCAGAGTTTGAGGGAGCTGTCGTGTTTATTACTGGGGCGTCGGGGTACATCGGCAGTGTAGTCCTAGAACAGCTACTTAGAACGACAAATGTTGGAACTATTTACTTGCTCATGCGCCCTAGAAGGGGAGAGAGCATACAACAAAGAGTGGACAAACTTTTGCAGGGTGCTCTGTTCCATAAGGTATGTAGGCTTTTGTGAACTGGGGATCAGACAGAATACACTACCGTTTCTGCACAGCAGAGTTTGTCTACACCAACTTCACGGCCATCAACATTGTGCTCATGCTGCAGCCAACCTCTGCATGCTGCACCTGCAGACTACAAACTGCCTGCAGGGCTGTGCATGATCCGCTGCGTTGTGCTACTGACTAGGGCATTCTGCTACTTCTGTACATATCCGATCTTTGCATCCAAAACAGCACAGCCTAGCATGACCAAACAGGGTCCCACAACTCTACCATGCATGTAGCTGTAACTGGAAGTCCAGATGGATGACAGATTGTTTGCTCTGTTTGTTACAGGTTCGGGACAGCTGCAAGTTACTACAGAAGGTCAAAGTGATGGGTGGTGACATCGTCATGCCCGGGCTAGGCCTATCAGCTGCAGACAAAGCAACACTGCTCAACTCCGTTGACTTCATCATTCACTGTGCCGCTGACATCAGGCTGGAAGCAGACATACAGGTATGAGGCAGCAGCTACCATCGACTTCCCTTATGCTGTGCTGCTCTGTTTATGTACCAGTTGCTTGCTAAGCAATGGACAGCATATGGTGATTTCACCATCTGCTGTATGCGTAATGACAACCAGTGTAGGGTACGCAGGACATGCACACCTGCTGCTCGCAGCCGTCGCTGCAAAATCGTATGAATCCAGTACTAACTTCAGGCTACTGAGTTACAATCGCATCTCATAGATAACTGCCAACCCTGCTAGGCACAGCAAGCTGGCCGGCTTACATGTTCCAGCACAGCCTTGTATTGTGATGTCGCTCGGTAGTCAATGCCGGGCCGGAGTCACCAATTGCAAGCAAAAGCCAGCCGCTTTTGCAGCCGGCCTGGCTCATTGCCCTAGTACAGCTGTTCCTGAGTTCTCAGTCAGGTGCTGCATTTACTGAGCTTCAATGCTTTTGGGTTGCTGCAGGAGACCTTGACTGCCAACTTTGAAGGCACTCGCACAGTGCTGGAGCTAGCAGCTTCAGCTGGTCACCTGAAAGCCCTGGTACATGTGAGCTCAGCATTTGTGAACATGAATCAGCCCCGCAGCAGCATCGTTGATGAGCAAGTCTACCCACTCAAGTATGGCAACCAGGTGGTGGATGTGGAGCAACTGAGCCAGGTAAGGCACAGTGGAAAGTGTCGGAGGCACCTGGCGAGCCAGGTGCCTGGTTTGCTGACATCAAGATTATGCTGCATCATTTACTTGGCTGCCAAACAGTCCTACAATATCAAAAAGTTTGCATACTGCTTTACATCCAAATACTGGCGGGCTATTTTGGGTTCTTTGGGTGCTTGCTGCTAGGCCAGGTTTGCTGGATAGGTTGCAGCTGTACTCCAGCAAAGCATTGCAATGGGCCTGCATGAACCCCGAGGAGTTTGTGCTCGGCTTGGCAGCATTGCGGCAGATCTCTGAGAATTTGCAAGTACATGGGTGTTGAAATCCTTGCAAGGTTATGCAGCTGTCAGGCGATAGATGTTTGGCATCTCATATGTACAGTGCACACATGGACCACCTGCAGCTCTTGCAAGGATCAACATTGTGTTTGCAGCCCTGGTTGCAGTCATGGCATGACATAAGATGAGGCTCTGCTGAATTTGTGGCATTTTCTGACTTGTTGTCATTGCAGGAGTTCATGTCCCTGCCACAACGGGATGCCAACAACAGAGCTCAAGTCCTCATGAAGATGTGGAAGTTCCCAAATACATACACCATGGGCAAACACATGTCGGAGCAGCTAGTCACACGCTATCAGGCCAAGCAGCAGCTACCCGTAGCGATCGTGCGTCCCAGCCTAGTGTCCGCGATCGCCGGGGAGCCGTATCCTGGCTACGTCGGAAACTGGGCGGGGCCCATCGGCGCGGGTGCTGCTATGGCAGTTGGGCTGTTCGACTGCCTAGAGTCGGTGGCTAGTCAGCCGATGGGAATCTGGGATATCGTGCCCGCGGATCTTGTGGCAAGCAGCATCCTGGCCGCTGCGGCTGCGGTGTCCGCCGGAGTTGCGGCAGCGATCAGTCGTGCGACGAAGTCCGGCAGCATCGCGGCAGCGCCAGCGGACGCAGCAGTAATCCTAGGACAGCCACATCCATTCACTCCTGCAGCGCACAACACACGCTTGGAGCACAGCGAGACGCACGCTGCAGTGGCTAACCGTTACCTAAGCCCAGATGTAGCAGCAACAATCAAGATAACCGGCACAGATCATCATGTAGCTTCTGGCCTGGCTCACAAGCCCGGCGATGCAGCTACTGTCAAGGTTCTGGCCAATGGTAGAGCTTTCTCAGCCAGATCGGACGACACAGCTATGTCAGACCCGCTACACATGGCCGATGCCCACAGCGACGCCTGCAGCACAAGCAGCAGCAACGGCAACGTCAGCAGCCCCAAGATGCGCATTACAGTCACGCGCAACGGCAAAACAACGGCTAACCTCACACAGGAGCTGCTAGAAAGCGTGACAGTAGGCTGCAAAGCTGGCAGTAACCCCTGTGAGTGTGAGATGATGTGTGAGGAATGTGTGATGTCTGATGTTGCGAGTGAGGATCATGCAAGGCTGCCGCTGCTGATCGTACATGCAGCAACAAGCAGTACATATCCCCTGACACTCATGGAGGGCTGGAACTATAACTTGGACTTTTTCGATGCGCATCCACAGCCATTCAGGTAAGTTTCTTTCTCAGCAGGCTGCCCAACTGCTGCTGCTCATTCTCCGGTGCATTCTGCATTGGCTCAAGGCACAGTGGACAGGGTTTTACACAGTGAAACAGTAACAGAACAGCGGCCACAATGTGCTAGCCCTCTTGCTGCAGCCTGCAAATTCACCAGCCTCAATCTGCATGGCAGTACAGCGGCTGTACAGCTGGTTCCAATTGAAGCTTCGTTCTCGACTTAGGCCTGAGTCTTGATGAAGCAACTAGTGTCAAACATTGCAACAGTGCCTGATGCTGCGACGGCTACACGGTAGCAAACAGCACATTGACTTCTGTGTAACCCTCAGGATCTGCAGCAGCTGTACCAGGCCACAGCATATCCAGCACATGCAACTGGGTACTTGGGCTGCCTACTCCAGCCATGTACGCAGAACTCAAGCGTTGTGCCCTCGTTTCCACCGGACTGTTCTGTGATGTAACAATGGTGTTACAGTAACACCAGTCTTGGTGTGTGTGCTGTTGCCCCCTGCAGGATCAGCTATGGCAGCGCACCCAAGATGACAGCAGACTTTGTGCCCACCGACGCCAACGTCATGGCTTGCAGACGTCGTGTCTGGTGGAAAGTCTGGGCCATCTCTACACTCCTCAAACTGCTGGGCAAAGAGAGAGAGGCAAAGAAGCTGGTCATAGGCTATGACACGTTCTGCGTTCACAACAACTCCAAGACAGATCGTGATCTGAAGTTCAGCACACATGCGTTAGTTGCGCTAGAAGCAGCGCTGCATCCAGCAGAAGCAGCAGATTATCTGCTAGTCTGGCGTCCTATCATCAACCGCAGCAGTGGCGGTGGCAGCGGCAGCAAGGAACCCATTCAGCAGCAGCTCGCTGGCCCCAGATCTGGATCAACAGCTAAGTCCAAGGTTCCAGATCGCGCATTGGGCCGATCTGAGATCGCATTGGCTCCTGTGGCAGGTGATGTGATCTGGAGGCGCTATCTGCACACGCAGATGGCCGGGATCTATCGGATGCTGTATGGGGTGGTTGTGGATCAGCATAAATTGATGGCATCTGCTGCTGCCAGATCTGAGCAGGATGGCAGCGAGCTTACTGCTCAGTGCTTCATTGAGCATGATTTCAGGCGGATCAAGTAACCTGGCTTAACTAGGGTCAGGGCCTCAGATGCTGTATGTGGTAAACCAAAGCTCTGCTGCAATCCTTCAGGTCGGTGGTTGACTACAGGTTTCGCATGAGTTGAATCAAGCCAGTGGTGGGATTTGAACTAGGTACTGCATGTTTGCAATTGAGTGGCTCATTTAATATATAGGTGAAGTACAGGCTTGAAAGTTGCCTGCACAGGGATTGGATCACAGCGTGATTGAATGAGATCCAAACCTTCATCTGCATTGTGAAGTGCTGTTGTAGACACAGTCGATGGCATTTGCAAGCGATTTGCCCATGCAAGGTTAGTGGTGTGCCTGGAATTGACAGTACTACTGTATAGTACAACCCTTGACATATTTAAGCCCCAGATCGGCAATCATTTGGTATGCAGATGCATCATGGTGTTCAGATAGGCCTCCGTCTACTGTGCATTCAGCATTACTGTCGTGACTGTCAACTGCAAAGTGCATTCAGCCCCCGTGGGCTGTCTGTGTGATGATTGGACAGGAACCAAACAGCCTGCAATGTTGCTCCAAGGGCCAATGCACTGATTTGGAAGCCTACACACCAGCTGACACATTAAACCTTTCAACCTATGGTACCTGCGCCAGCATTGGTCCTGTGACCTGAGCTGTGGTGACATTGGGAGGTTTGGCTTTGACTGACCGCGGTGTTCACTGTTCGGGATTGTAGGGCCTCATGTTTTAACCCTATAGTGCAACTTACAAGGTTGCATGGTGCACTGTCATCACCAGCATGCTTGTCAGTGCTGAATCGACTGCTATTGACGGGAATGATAGAGTTCAACTGCAACTGCTGGGTGGGTTCTGGTTTGAGCTAGCATGCAACATTATGCATATGCTGCGGTGGTTGCACACCTGGCAAAGAGGGCTTTGCCTGTTTCTCATCTTCAGGCGGTGCTCTGTGCACTGCTTGCCAACTTAGCTTGCAGCAACAGTCTGGGAGTGTTGTGGCAGGCCTAATCTGCGTGTCTACGTGCTCAAGTGTGGGTGGGGTTGAGAATAGATGTGGCTTGTCAGGGTCTAACAAAGTGTTTGATCATTTGGTTTCAAGGTGCTTGCGGGTGGTCTGTATGTTGTCGTGAGGTGGTGGGGGGGGGGGTCCGGGGGGGGGGGGGGGGGGGGGGGGTTGGGGGGGGGGTGGTGGGGGAGGGGGAGGGGGGGTGGAAGGGGGTTCCCAAAGGGGGGGGTGGTTGTGGTTA
>NSMO01000022.1:47949-72132 GCA_002588565.1 Coelastrella sp. UTEX B 3026
GGGGGGGGGGGGGGGGGGGGGGGGGGGGGGGGGGGGGGGGGGGGGGGGGGGGGGGGGGGGGGGGGGGGGGGGGGTAGTGTGAGGTTGGAGGGGAGCTGCTGGTGGCTGGAGAGGGAAGTTGGTAGGTGGGTACCCAAGCGGGGGCTGGTAGTTGATAAACCACAACAGTTTGTGTGCGTTGGCTGTTTGTTGGTTGCAGGGTTGTGTAGGGAAGTTGTTGCAGAAGCTGCATACTAGCTACACAAGTACAGATGCAATGTAAACTGTCCAGGCAGGCTGGAACAAGTTCGTATGTTGATACTAGGCTCAGAACGATCATCATTGGCAACCAACAAGGGTGATAGCTTGTGCTATAGCCGGCATTGAGGCCTGACTCTTTGTCTGGGTTTACACAGTAGTGTTGTTCTGGCTAGCCCTTTGAAGTCCATGTGGTGTTGTCATGCTCAAGCCGCTTGCCAGATTAGAGCATGATCCTGCCACAGTGTGCTTTGGCTGTATCTCCATGCCTTGGCTTTGTGGCTAGACCATACTACATAGGGTTTTAGCAGAGAAACTTACATAGGAACCCAAACAGTTGTGACAGTTTGGTTAGTAGCTGAAACGCTAGCTATGTATACGATCAAGAAATGCATGACAGACGTACTGAGCTATTGCCATTCGAGTTACGTACATACAGTATGCTGTTCGGACTTGACAACTGCTGACTGTATGACTTCATTTCAGGGCAAGTTCTGAACATTCCACTAGCTGTAGGATACTTGACTAGACGCTGGTGGTTTTCAGCTGACTTATAGCCCTGTGGCGCTTCTAGCATTGTTGTATCGGGCCCTTGCATCATCCGCAGACATACTATACCTTAGACCCTCGACCTGTTCATGGTGGAACCTTACACCCGTTAGATCATATGACTAGAAGATAGACTGCATGCCACTGGGACATACTACCTAGACAAAAGTTACAGGTGTTGTAGGGCAAGACTGACCATGCTGTCCAGGTGTTCATGCCGCACAGGCAGCTACTGGCAGCGTTACATGATAGAGCTTACTGTTTGCTGTAGCCCATTTGTGTTGTGTGACTGTCTGTTGAGGCGCTCCATGATGTATCTGCACATCTAGCAGATGCTTCAGGCAGAGTGGGGTTGGTGGTCATGGACATCTGTGCGACTTGAGAGGGTGTTTGTTTGTCGGTTGTGCTTGTGCTCTCAGTGGTACTAGCGGTAACTTTGTGCTGTCTGTTTGATGTGCAAGCAGAGACCATGCGTGTTACTGTACCTCAGATGCCTTCAGATATTCATCATTGCCAACTTTGTGACTTTGCAAGCTGGCCTCAAATCATTGTATCCATCGTGGCCCTGGGGTTGCAGTTTGGCAAACTAGTATGGGTATGGCAGCCGCTCAGATGGTACCGATCCGCATGCTGCGCAGCATTACACGCTTATGGTGAAGAGTGCTGTGGCTCTGCATACGTTTATCACGTAACTGGTGTGTGGTTGAGCTCAATGAATGACGACGTAAGTTTCTGCTCAGCATGCCATTGCAGGTTGAAAGTGCCCCTAGGCAGGGTCCCTGACCAACTCTGAAAGAGGGCGCACTGCTGAACTGAGCTTTGCAGTTCTGAGCTGAGCCGTGCCGAGCTCAGCTTCTTCGTGATGCCAGTGTTGCATGTGCTACCGTAGCATGGCATGCTAGTAGCAGCTATAACAGAAGTAAAACTTCTTAATAGTTTCTGAACATGATGTAAACAAGCATGAAACGAAGGCAGAAGCATGCATGCTGGTGAACAGCTATGTCAGGTGGCAAGTGGCCCACTTGACACAATGACAGGGTCCAGCGTTCAGAGGGTTCAGAGCATTCTAGAAGCAGGAGCAGAAGCATACATCGGGTGGTGGCCCCTTGCATTTAGCATACAGCAATTTGCTTGGCATTCTATGTTGCATGAGCTTAACCATACAATGATTGTGCCCCGTGCACAGAAGGAACAAACAGCAGCCCCCCGTGGGCATTAGCGCCGTGACTGCCAAGAGAGGCTGCGAAAGGGACTGAGCCATGCAACAAGTCAAATTCGCTGGCAACAGCTGTAGTGTCATGCACTTTGATCAGCACATGCAGGGCTGCAGCAGCAACCTATCAACTACCCCTACCACCCAGAGGATTTTGCGACTGAACCCAGGCCTAGAAAAAGTAAGTCCACTCTGGAGCCATTAGAACGCCTGCACAGATGGTTGTATCGTCGAAGGGTGCAAGTGTGAAAGCGGTGACTGGGTCCCACCACCAGAACCCTGAGCCCTCGAGGGCTCTATCAACACCGGGGAGTTCCTGCGGTACCTCAGCCAGGAGCTTGTGTTGCAGGCACACTTGGAGTCACATAAGCAGAGTATTGTCCACTTGTGGCTGGCTCAGACATCGGGAACATCAGCTTCGCGGGCCACGAACTTCTCGCACCACACCATGCATAGGCAGACCATGCAAAGCTTGAGTGGCAGGGCTCCAGCGCTTTCCAACGCTCTCGCACCACGTTCAATACTACGTAGCAAACATACTTTACCAAGCCCCAGCTCAGTACACTGGCAACAGCCAGTACATCAACGTCTAGGGTGGGTCGCTGCACCAGGCTGGCGTCCTCTCGAGCAACGTCAGCAACAGTCAGCTGCAATAGTATGTAGAAGCACTCTAGTACCAGAAGCTATTCCTTCAGGTAAGCATGCTGTGGCCGTGCACACGCTTCCAGCCTGACCAGTCGCTGTCATCCTTGCTCGAGCTGACAGACTCAAGGCACCTGCGGCCAGCGAGCAAATAATGGCAGCCCCAGACTTTCCAACCATTTTGTAGCTCTTTGTAACACGCATCTGCATGCACGCAGATGTGAAGCTTGAGTTGGATCCAGACACAGCAGCAAAAGAGGTCACATATGATGAGCCTAGCAAAACCATCAGAATCCCCCTTGCAGCAATCAACGATGGTCAGCGGCGGACGAAGATGGTCATGTTTACATGCAATCAGTGCGGTGAGAGGTCGAAGCTTCTTCGTGGCCGTGTCAAGCAGCAAACAGTCGTCACATGCGTTCACATGCAGCAGCTGCCCGTGCTGAGCATCCCTAGCCAGCTACAGGGGCCAGCTATGCTGCGAGAAAGTCACTCAACAACCGCAAACATCTTGCCTATTGCAGGCGGCAGGTCAGCGCGGCTGGTGAACCCGGTGGCCTGGGAGAAGGGTGCAGTATTCTGTCAGTGTCAGCATTGCAGCGTGTGGCACACACTACGTGCAGCAAAGCACATCATCGAGGAGATTCGTTACAACGAACCGGATTGGCAGTTAGAGGAAACGCAGTCGGGGCAACCAGCTGATGCAGCAGCTGCACAGAGCGATGGTGAGGGGTCACAACAGCATAGGACTGATGGTAGGTTATGTCCTGCAGTAACACCCCTAACTCTGCTAAGCTCAAACCCTGCGAGCTGCATAATGTATACTAGTTGTTGCAGTGCTGCAGCTAGGGTTCGAACAGCCACCATCACAGTAGGCGCCAGCCTGCACAACATGCTGACCTCCTCTCTTGCAGGAACTAGCAGTTAGCACAGGAACCTGGGTCTTGGCAAGCCTGATGCAGTTAGAGCAGGTATTTGCGACCAATGGGTGACCAACTCACTGCACACTACACCACATGTGTGTTGCTTTGTTGAGGTGCTTGCTGCCCGTCTGCTGAGCTGCGTCCTGTCTGTACCTGTTGAACAGGCTCACTGCAAGAAGGGTCGGAGGGGTCGTCACAGACGGAGTTGGAGCTTCCTAGTGGTGATGATAGTCAAGAAGTAACGTCACCGACAGGTCTACCACAGCAGCAACAGCAGCAGCAGTGATGCCAGCAGCAAGCACAGAATAGCAGCATCAACATCAGCAGCACTGTGAGCAGCAAGCATAGAACAGCAGCAGCTGTTGCTGCAGCATTACACTGCAGCAGCAGCAAGTACGCATCCCCAGCAGCACCAGCAGCTGGCACCATTTGATACAGCAGGCCACAGTGCTACAGGCTGCCAAGCGAGCGAGCAGTTGTTGGCTTGCTGCCAGCAGAGTTTAGTGAGCACTTGATTCGTAGCACTAGTGCGGCCTGGCCTGGGTGTCTGGATTGCGTAGACGATGATCACGGTTCAAATCATCAAGTTTTCGACAGCAGTAGCAATAGTACAGCCGTTGAACAAACTCCAAGACGTTGGCAGGACAGCAGGAGCAGCGGAAGAAGAAGTCCAAAGTTTGTTGTGGGCGGGCTTCTCGTCATCAGCGGTGCTTCCTGCAGCAATGTCGCTATTCTGGTTTCCATGTCGAGGCTCGGTGGTTTATGGCTCCCTGCTCGGGCTTTGCTTGCTTGCAATGCATGTATTCAGTCAGGCTGACCGGTGTCCAGCAGTATGCTCTTTCCCATCAGGGGCAGTGTTATCTGGTGGGCCCTGTATCGTGAATTCTATCACCAATGGTCAGATTCTTTTTGAAATACTCGTTGAGGCTGGTAGGATGCCAAGCAGGCCGTCCACCGTTTCAGGCAGCTCAGCAGTCAGTCCCGGTGCTGAACACTGCGGTGTGCTGGGTCGAGATACAATGCAGCAGTTATGTCAGAGACCTGGGGTACTGTGTAAGCTGTTTTGGTGTCACGAGCCTGTGCGGCTGCCTCTGTTTTTGGTGTCATGCCGCCTCGTCTCTCAGCATCGCACTCAGCCTTTTTTGTTATCTGATCTCAACGTTGTACATATACGTTGCGCTACGTGTATGGCCTGGCAAGTTTGCGTACTCCCAAGGCCCCTAGTATAGATTCCTTTTCAACATCGTGTCACACGTACTGGAAGCCTGAGGCCTGATCGCCCTGCTTGGCCAGGCAGCAGCTAACACCTGGCGTGATATAAATAGCTGAAAGTGCTAAGGCCTTGCATGCATGACTTAGGCTGCAGCGGCCTTCCAACAACACTGTAGCAGAATAGCATGGCGAGCAACGCCAGCATACCAACCCCTGCGGCTAATAGCGCAAGCACTGCCGCAGATACGCCAATACCGCAGAGTACCTCCGCCACAGCGAAAGCACAGCAGCAGCCGCGCAAAGCCATGCCAGCCTTGCCTCCCAGAACAGTTGTTGCGAAACACCAGAACAGCAGTAGTGCCCAAGCAAATGGCACAGCAGCAAGCTCAAGCGATTCAAACAACACCTCCAAGCCGCAGCAACAGCAAGTCGTCGCCAGCAGCCGCACCAGCAGGGGTCCCAGCTTAGCACGACCCAACAAACCAGCAGGAACCGCAGGAAGCAGTAGCAGTAACAACAGCAGAGCGATGCCCTCTCTGCCTGTTCGTGTAGCTGGTTCGGGGACTGTCATAACAGGCGTTATAGATCCGGAAGAGTCGGAAGCTACGCAGAAGCTGCGTGCCAACGTGCATGACATAAGGGTTAGGCTCATTAGAGCAGCTCGGCGGTTGGGGTACGAGCACGACAACGGTTTAGTCAAGCAGGTGCGGCCAGGTCCTAAGGTTGAGGGTCTTTCAAACAGCAATGCAAGCACACATTACGGATATGATGGACTGCAGCAAGCTTCACAGCAGTCACAGCAGCAGATGACAAAGCAGCAATAAGCCACCACGAGGGCATTGAGCCTTTTGCAAGTGCACAGCAGCGTGCATTTGCTCAGCAATGCTCATGAGTGTGTCCCAATTCTGTAACACCACCAAAAATGTATGATCCTGTGTGTGTCTGCCAAACAACAATGTTCCCTGCAATTCCATGTATGCATAAGACTGTGGTTTGAGTAGGTCTTACTCAATTTGTAACGTCCCAGTACACATAACAGCCTGGACATCTATTGCTTGCCTGTTTCCAGGTGCTGTATCGCCTCTATTTAGCAGAGAAGTTGAAAGAGCCTTTCAGGAAGGGCGCTAGGAGACCAGACGCAGCACTGCTAGCAGCAAAGGATGCCACAAAGCTTGAAACAGAGCAGGTTGTTCTAGCTGGCCAAGGCATGGCCGTTGCCTTGGTGACTAATGAATAAGACGTTCACTTCAATTCATTGTCTCGTAGTAAATGCAGCACTTCAATTAGAGTGTCAGTAGTGCTTTATACATATCCTTACTACTGCTGTGCAAGTGAGCAGCTGCCAATGGCAAGCAGACTGGGGGCGTAGCAATGGTCAACTGTGGCAGCAATTCTTGAGTGCTACGTCGAAACCTATCTGTTGGGCTTATGCAGCTACAGGGAAGACCAAACCACTGCTGTCACCCCCAAACACAATGCACAGCAGCAACAAGCGTCTTTGGTGTGCCCAGGCCTGCTTGGCCCTGCTCGAGCTGGCCCTTTCCTGATGTTGGTTTCTGCTGCTGGTGCTGCAGGGTCCCAATTCGCCATTAAACCTCAATGTTAAGATCCTAGTTATCGGCTTGCGAGGTACCGGCAAATCGCAGCTCATACGCAGTTTACTCAGCATTGACAGCAGCAGCAGCGGCAGCACGGACCCCAGCAGCAGCAACAGCAGCATGCCGTTAGATGCATTCTCAGGCGGTACCAAGAAGGTCGAAGTCAAGACCGGGACGGTGCTTGGCATTACTTTGACTATGATTGACACACCGGGGTTGACAGCCAGCGCAGCAGGGACAGCAGCGAATGCTGGGGTGCTGAGGGGCATCAAGAAAGCATTCAAGCAGCATCAGCCAGACTTGGTACTGTATGTAGACAGGTGAGTGGGCGTGTGAGTGTTGTGAGTTGGTCCCAGCAATACCACAGTGCTGAAAGTGGTGAGCAGCCCAGCAGCCCTAAGCTAGAGCAGAGCTTCCTTGTGTGTACATGCCAAGCTTGATTCTTTTGTCAGACGTACATGATGCTGCCGCTAGCTGGGCTGTTGTAGCGTATACGAGCTGAGGGTTAGGAGTTGAACTAAAGTTGTGAACCAGGAAGTTTCATTGTAGCACTGCAGGCTTGACCAGCCAAGTTGTGCTGGGGATGAGACTGCTGTATCTGATAGGCCCTTCGGATGAATTTGGCCCTTCATATGGGTTAATATGTGATGGCCATGTCAACGCTATGCAGCTCTGATGCCACAGCAACTGCTATGGCTATACACCCTCTGTTGATCTGATTGGTTCATGTCTGGGGTGCTGCAGACCCAAATCAGCAGGGAACGAGTCATGCTGCGGGGAACTTTCAACATTACAGGCTCTCACAAACAGTTAGCACATACACTAATTCAATTCACAATTGTAGCACTCACTCAAGCTGCCCACCTCAACTTGCACACATACCATAGATTTGTTATTCCGCCTATCCCTTGTATGCTGCGGTGTATATATCTATGTGCAGGTTCGATCAGCCAAGTCGTGCTGGTGGCGAACTTTCAGTGTTACAAGCCCTTACGAACACATGTGGAGCTCACATATGGCTCAACACTATTGTAGCACTCACACATGCCGGCACACAGAAGATACATTCATAATTTTGCGTATTTACGCAAAATTCACGCACCTTGTATGCTGCGGTGTATATGTTCGTGTGCAGGTTTGATCAGCCAAGTCGTGCTGGTGGTGAGCTTTCAGTGTTACAAGCCCTTACGAACACATGTGGAGCTCACATCTGGCTCAACACTATTGTAGCACTCACACACGCCGGCACACTGCCGCCAGGCAGCGGCCAAGGCCAGATGAGCTGGGATGCATACAGTCAGCAGCGCAGCCAGCTACTGCAGTTGATTATCAGGAGTGCCAGTGGAGACGCCAGGTTGATGAACCCTATTTCGTTTGCTGAGAGCCACCCTGGCTGCAGACGCAATGCACAGGTGGGTCGACAAGGGAAGTTGGGTTGTGGGTGGACCACGTTGCGTGCCTTTGGCCTGACTCTGTTTGCAAGGGGCGGGGCATGCTGTTGGGGTGGGGCATGCTGTTGCAATCAGCTGCACATGCAGGTTCTGGGCTGACTCCGATCTGTTTGTCATACCTGCAGGGTCAGGCTGTTATACCTTCAGGCATGGCGTGGCAGCAGCACATGCCAGTTTGATCTGTATCATCCAATGGCTGCCTCAGAGCTGCTGCTGCCAGGGTAGCCACTGCCTAGGCTGGAGAAGCCTTTGCTGCTTTTGCCAGCTGCCGCGAGTGAAATGATACCAACGGCCCACCTGGGTTTTTCACCACCTCGGTGTCTGATGGTTGTGTGGTTGCTGCGCTTGCAGGGCCAGGCTGTTATACCGTCCGGCATGGCGTGGCAGCAGCACATGCTGGTGTTGATTGTGTCAGCCAAGCTGCTAGCAGATGCAGAAGCAGCGCTGCAAATGACACCTGAAACAGCAGCAGGTGGGGTGCAGGAGCGATGGCAGGCTCTGGTTTTGCTTGCTTGAAGTTGTTCTTTGCTTGCTTGAAGTTGTTCTCTGCTTGCTTGAAGTTGTTCTCTGCTTGCTTGAAGTTGTTCTCTGCTTGCTTGAAGTTGTTCTTTGCTTGCTTCAAGTTGTTTCTGCTTGCTTGAAGTTGTTTTGCCTTGCTTGAAGTTGTTCTTTGCTTGCTTGAAGTTGTTCTTTGCTTGCTTGAAGTTGTTCTTTGCTTGCTTGAAGTTGTTTCTGCTTGCTTCAAGTTGTTTCTGCTTGCTTGAAGTTGTTCTTTGCTTGCTTGAAGTTGTTTCTGCTTGCTTCAAGTTGTTTCTGCTTGCTTCAAGTTGTTCTTTGCTTGCTTGAAGCGAAGTGCTGAAGTCAACCTCTGTCAATGACTCATCGTAAAATTTGTCTACACGCTCAAAAGGTCGCCATTGGCCGCCCTCCTCAACCTCTTTGGTCATCACCAAGCTGAGGAGGACCTTGCGTCAGCTATGGAAAATGGCTGTTGAGTAGTGTTATGCAACACGTCTATTTGGGTTTAATAATAGTACCAAAACATCATGCTATGAGCCCCAAAGCTGAACCATTGGCGGGATGCCTGGCTGGCTGGCCTGCTGCTACTGATAAAAACATGACATAATGCATAGGATGCAGCAACATGATTGTGCAGCGCTTCCGACCTGCGCAGCATGCCAGTGCTTCTGTGTGTGTTTAGCCTCGCCTCATTGAAGCCTGTGTGCCACTGCTTGTTTTGTGATTGACCACTGCTAATAAAACACCACTGTTTATCATTATTATATCATATTGTAATATAGTATAACATAATATAATGTAATATAATATAACATAATATAGTATATTATATTTATTATGATGGTACTGAGGATGCTGGCAACTGCCACATGCCATTCTGCAATGCATGTCATGTAAACTATGAAAGTGACTATGTTCCCAATGTCCACATTTCCAGGTGGAAAGAAGGGCTCTGGTGGCGGTTTAGATGCAGCCAGTATGCGTCAACTCATGGGGCGGCCGGAGGGTCCTCCTGTGCGGTATCTGATGACTCAGCTCACAGGGTTTAATCAGCCGCTGACATACCCGGATCATGGCAGTATCATGGAGCTCAGAAACGCCAAAGTGCAGTAAGTGGCTGCTGTGTTTGCTTTGCTTTGTTTCTGCATTCGTTTCATCCTGCTGTGCATATGGTGTTTCAGTCCTCCTGTGCAGCTGTCGACTGCTGCTAGGTAGGGGACAATCGAATCTTCTGCCTGTGACGGCTCTGCAAAGCTGATCATGTGGCCAAACATGTCCAGAACTTTGTAACTGACTTGAGTTCTCAGTCAGTCACAAAGTTCTGGACATGTTTCGCCACATGATCAGCTTTGCAGGGCCGTCACAGGGTCCCTAGCTGCAGTCGCCAGCTTGAGCTGCTTAAGTGCTGTATAGCAGGCCTGCAGCTGTGCCGGGCGTCTGGCGTGAGCTGGCTCAATATCACCCCCCACTGAGTGGGTTGTTGTTCCGCCTAGAAGGCGCCCCGGAGGGTGGTCTAATCTTGGTGTGTCAGTGTGGCTGAGCCACCAAGTACGTCCCAAAGGCCTTGCGGCCGGAAGGGGAATTCTTCTTCTTCTTCTGGTAAGATACAAGGGCTGCATGTTATTGAAGCAGACAATGGCTGAAGATTTCAAAAGGTACATGTCTACTGTTGCTCATTCCAAGGACTGGCCACACACTGTGATGCTCAAGGTTGTCTCCGTCGCTTCCATGCTGAAGATAAGCAGCAGCACAACCAAACTCTTAGCTGTTAGATGAGCATAAATAGTACTTCCGGTGCTGCTGCTATTGCTACTGCGGTGTTGAGCAGACGAGAGAAAAAGAAAGAAGAACACTCCCTCCCCCTTGGTAGCTAACACTGCAACTGACTGCTAGTTGAGCTCCTGCTGCTGTACTGAACCCTCTGGCCCTGCTGGACCATTGCATCATGAATCAGCAAAGTTGTCTCCCAGTGCATTGGGCGAGTCTATCACATGCCAAGCTGGATTGCCTGAGCACCAGCATGCAATATATAATGACGCCGGTGACAGAGTTCATTCAACTGTCAGATTCTTGCGTTCGTGTTTGTCAGTATCTGTGTATGTGTCGCCACCTCACGGGCGCCGCAGTGCTGTAGTGATCGGCACTCCATGTTGTGTTCTTCAACAACTGCACCATTTGGTGTAGCAAAACGAACACTGCAAGACACATTCCAGGTCTGTAAACTATTGTTGTCAACTGCTTTTTGACAGGTTGCGGAAGTTGAAAAGTTGGCGTGACAAGAAGGAGTTATCTCGGCAAATCCGCTTCCGTCAGCTGCAGATGCAGCAAATGCAACGGCGGCAGCAGCGGACCAGCGACCTGCTGGTGAAAGCTACTCGAGCTGGTGGCAAGTTGCAGTTGGAGCAGCCGAGGACGGCAAATCGAGTACGACCAAGTGTGCTGCCACCTGTCGGACACAGGTACGAACACAGGGCGGGGTGTGTGTTTGGAGGTAGCGCGCTCTTGATATTGGTTTGGGTCTCTGTGTTTGTGCATGTGTGTGGTGCTCATGTTTTTTTCCTGTTTTTTGGATAACCATTGCAATCAACCACAGCACAACCAACAGTGAATGATGCAGCAGCAGCATCGGCAGCAGCGGACCAGCGACTGCTGGTCAAAGCTACTCACCGAGAATGCATGAGCTGGTTTTGTGATTGGCTCCGGGGGCTCCTATTGTTTCAAGATCCATCCAGAATGCATAAGCTGGGGTTCTGGTACGCTGCAGGGAGACGATCCGTCATTCCACATGCATGTGTCTTGCTCAATATAACGTCAGCAGGTGTCAGCCATAACACACCGTGCATAACTCATTCATTCAGTTATTGGGTCAATGAATTAAACCATATTTCAATCATTGAGCGAAAAGCCACCAGCAACTTATCCGCCTGTGGGCAAGCTCCCATACAAGCTCCGATCATCATCGCTGTTGCTGCTGCTGGTGCTGCTGCTGCTGCTGCAGGTACCGTGCATTGGAGCCTGGGTTTGGCTGGATTGTGAGACCCCATATAGAACCACACGGTAGGAATGAATCATACCTAGGGTTTACACGCATTGCATGTAGTTGAGTGCGTGACCTGCAGGAAGCACAGCAATCAGCATAATTATCATCATTTATGTTACATGTCTGCAGCAAGAAACCACCACAGAGGCGAAGCCAATAAAGTGCCTTCTGGTACCAGTGAAATAGCAGCGAGCACAGTGAGGAGAAATGCTTTGCAGAGCTTGAGACTATTAGCAGTTTTTCAGAATGACCAAGCGCTTCTTTTGACCTACAGCTGTCAGTGTGTAGCTTGTTGTAACATGTTATCTCTGGTGTAGTCAACCATCGTGCTTTTCAAATTTGTCATCTTGTGGTAAACCCCTATAACAGGGTCTACTGCATACGTTCATATGTTATAACATGTTATTTTGTTACTTCAGGTATGGATAACTCAGACAATGTGGAAGGGTTCCTTGCTGAAAAGTCTGGTGTTTGGCGGCACACAGCTGATACCAGCAGCAGCAGCAGCGGCGGCAGCGGTGATTCGATGCTATCTGGTGCGCCCTACAGGATCAGCAGCAGTGTCAATGCAAGCAAGGAGCAGCTCTTGATGCAGGTAGGACACCAGCTGTTTCAAGTTTGCGTTTTGCTTTGTGTGGGGTTCAACGAGGTTTGAAGGTTGCTACTGCTGCTGTTGCCAACAAGTAAAGTCCAGCAAGCAGCAGCAGCAGCAGCAGCATTGAGAGTGTGGGTGCATTCATGTGGGTTTATAACTACACCTCCCTGATTTGTTGGATCGTCCATCTCCCCTGCAGTTCCTATCATAGCAATTGTCTTTCTCCAATAGTCCCAAAGCACCACCACCACACAGTGTATGTAGCAACAACAGCACCATAACCATAACCATAACCATCACCATAACATGCCTGTTTGCCATTCCATCTACGGGCAAGTGGCGTATGATGTGACAACTCCGCTACTGGCTGTGTGTAGAAGTTGTGATATACAGCACAGGTCCTGCTGCAGCGTTGGGATGTTGCGCCTGCTTGAGCCCACCACACAGTGTGCAGCCACAGCAGCATACCATGCCTGTTGGCCTTCTGTCTGCGATCGGCGAGTGGCGTATGATGTGACACTCCGCTGCTGGTTGTGCGTGGAAGTTTTGATGTACAGCAAACTGCTGCTGCAGCGTTGGGATATTGCCAGCAACAGCAGATGCAGCGCCCGCTCAAGCACCACCAGACAGTGTGCAGCCACAGCACCATAACTCATCACCATCACATGCCTGTTTGCTATTCCATCTGCGGGTGCGTGGGGTTTGATGTGACAAGTCCGCTGCTGGTTGTGCGCTTGCAGGCTCGTGGAGATCTGAGCGTCTATCATGACCTGGCAGGCCTTGCAACAACATCACTATCAGCTGACCTACAAACATCAGGAACAGCAGGTGGGCTGTCAAGTTCTGGCTGTGAAGTTTTGGAGTTGTTTTCCTGCAACCTAGAATGCAAAGCAAGGTGCTGCATGCTGCATGCCAGGGGCTGCCACCCGACACATGCTTCTACTACTGCTTCTACATACAGCAGCAAGGGCGGCACAACCTGCAGGGTCTGATGTAACATGTTATCTGCAGCAGCACTGCAGGGTTTATGTTCTTGTAATAGTTGCTTTGGCTGATTGTCAGTTGTGTCGTCCTGGCTGAAGGAGGGGTTTTGTGGGGGCTGGGTTTGTTTATATCTTCTGCTGGTATGGCGGGTGTGTTTGTGGGTTTCTATCTGTGTTGACAAGATGACGCCAGTGTGTGAGATTCGTCGACGCAAATCCAAAAGATGGCTCAGTCCACGTGTGCCTGGTTTGCTTGCTTTGTGCCACGTCTACTGCGCTTGTGCGTGATCTTGGGCCCCAAATCACTACGTCATCTGCCTTTTTAAGTGTATGGATCCGAGTGCCTCTCGATTGTGATGTTCTTTTGATCCCAACTTGCCTTTCCTGTACCATAGGTCCCCCAGACCTATTGATGGTTCTACGAGCTGACTCTCAGCGGCGTGGTTTCCCCCTAGCACAAAACAACCCGTCAGTCGGCATCATGCTGGCAAGATTAGCACCAGATTGCAGGCCGCTACAGGGGCCGCTGGCGACTGGTGTCAGGTTGCAGGACTGCATTCGGCTATCTGGGCCTGGAGGGGCTCCTGTGGAATTGGACATGGCACTCGGCAAGGTCAGTGGGTTTTGTTGGGTTTGCTAAAAGCCCTTCTCTTTGGCAGTGTGCTGCTTAGGATGCTGTCAACAAGGTTTGGGGTGTTGTATGGTCCGCCACAAAACTGCAAGGGGCGCTGGCGACATGTATGAGGCTAAGGACTGTATTTGGGCCTGGAGGGGCTCCTGTGGAACTGGACATGGCACTCGGCAAGATTGGTGAAGTGTTTTTAAGTTGTTGCTTGCATAATCTGTGGTGGTTTGTTGCCAAGTCGTGGTTGGTTGTGTTGTATGGCCAGGATTGAGTCAAATCGCTACAAGGGCCACTGGCAACAGGTGTCAGGTTGCGGGACTGTATTTGGCTATCTGGTCCTGGGAGGGGGGGGGGGGCGCTCCTGTGGAACTGGACATGGCACTCGGCAAGGTTGGTAATGTGTTCATGAGTTTTTGCTTGAATGATTTGTTGCAGTTGTTGTCACCCATATCTCTTGAATACTTGGTGGTGGTTTGTTGTTAGTCTGATTTGTGTGGTGGTGTTGTATGGCCATAAATGAGTCAAATTGCTGCAAGGGCCACTGGCCACTGGTGTCAGGTTGCAGGACTGTACACGGCTATCTGAGCCTGGAGGGGCTCCTGTAAAGCTAGACATGGCACTGGGCAAGGTGGGTAAAGTGCATTTGATTTATTTGTTGCATGATTTGTGGTGGTTTGCTACTACTCTGTTGCGATTGGTTGTGCTGCATGGCCAGAAGTGATCAATTCACTGCAAGAGTCGCTCAATTTGACATGGTCATGGGATGTTGTCAGTCGCTGACCCACGGCGGGTCTGTACTGGCTGGGGTTTACAGGCCCTTAACTACAACATGGTATGCTTGATTTACTTGAGGCTTTGATACAAGCCAGTTGCAAGGTGGCAGCCACTGTAAGCCTAATGTGCACAGCCGGGTCGCGGTTGCATCTTTCCGCATGTCGCACTTTCAAATGTTGTTATTATTAATATGTTGAAGCACAAACCAATGTTTGTTTTCATTTGTTTTCACGTGTATCTGCAGATGTTCTGCCGTCCGGGCGTAGAGTCCGACGACGCCTGGGGCGCCAACGCCGAGTTCCGCACGGACGCCCGCCAACTCATCAACAGCAAATACTCAACCCCCCTAAGCTTATCTGGCAGCCTCATGGGTCACCGACAGGACACGATGGCAGCAGTCTCAGCAGCTGTACAAGTGCGGAGAGGCCGCCGTAGCGGAGTCGGTGGCAAACTGCAGCTCAACAGCCGGGGTATAGCAACCTTAGGCGTGCAGATACGTTCGGATGGTTCGCAGTGGGGTGCGTTAGTGGGTTTGATCCCTGTTTTCAACTTGGGTTGGGATATGTTGTCGAATGCGTTAGCTGAGAGGCGAGGGGAGCAGGGGCAGGGGTCGGAGGAGCAGCAGCAGCAAATGGGGCAGCATCTACCGCAGAAAGAAGGTGCGGGGCAGTGATCGGTTAGCTCAGCAGTGCAATCTGACCTGTGATGCAACAGGGGGAGAAGAAGTTTATTCCGGATTGTCTACAATTCTATGTGGATAGGCTTGGGAGTCTCGACACGAGGTTGATTGCTCAAGTGCCAGGGGCAGGGGGGAGCAGCAGCAGCAGCAGCAGCTGGGGCAGCATCCTGCCGCAGAAGGAGGGCACAACACACAATAACGATGTCACGGTTGCAGGCTGTGCAGAGTCATAGTGCTGTGGGAGTACCTCGCTGCTCGTGTGTGAACGGCCATGTTTGCTATGCCAGTCCTCTACAGGTGTCTACAGGTTTGTAATCGGATTTGTAGGCTGTTTGAGGCCATGACACAGCTTGTTGCATGGTGACTGACCACAGCATCTGTCCGCCTACACGATTGTATGCACGTGCCTGGCTGTCAGCAGCGTGTTGGTCAGCATTGTAAGACCAACCAGCATGTAGCATTGCCCAGCATAGAGTGTGGTGGCGCACGCGCTCTTCGTATAATGTGTGGGCCTTGCGAGAGCAGGACGTCCATGGGCTTTTTGTCATGGCAGTCATATGCTGTTAAAGTGACTGAGCTTTGCCACAGTTCAGATGCACTGGCAATAGCTGCAGTGTCATGCATGCTGTGGCACGAGCCCGCGTGGCAGCTATATGCTGTGGCACATGGGCTGCCGTGCTTTCTGCTGGTGTGAGAGGTGTGCCCGGTCAGAAGTCTGGGTTGTTTGGTCTTGGCTCTGATAAATGCACATTCTGCTGAATGTGTAGTACTAATGGAGCTTTACTGTTGTGGTGTTAGCAGCATTGCTGCAGCTTCCACCAACAGGCTGCTCACGCTTTGGTGTTTGGCATCAACATGTCAACCCCAATCATAACCATGCAGCCAGCAATCATGAAAAGAATGCAGTGCTACCTTAGCAGGTTTGCCAGTGCTGAAGCGCTTGTGCCAATCAGGAAGCAGCGGAGCTCGATCTTGAGCGTGCGATGGATCATGTGGCGTGTACTACTTTGTTGAACAACGCATCTTTGCCTGCTGCGCACCAAACAGTAGGGGACCAAGCATGCATATAGGCAAGCTTATGGTGTTGACAGCTATCTACGTTCCGTCTCTAATGCATGCTGTTCTTCTGTCAGTCAACATGTTCTGTATGGAATACCCTGTGGGGTTTACTTGGGGTTCTACTTGGGATTCCCTCGCGCATGGCTCGCTGGCAGCCCGCGTTTGATTGCCTCTATGCCTGCACTATCTGCTGGGTACTGGCTACAGTCGTGTCGATAATCCTTAATGCCTTCTAGAAAGTATGGGCGACCACGATGAAAGGATCGAGAACCTGCGTATTCGTGCCAACGCGTGTTCGAGGACGGCGACTACACACAAGCAATAGCAATCTGTACAGAGGCGATTGAGCTTGACAATAAGCATGCTGGCGTGGCCACACTGCTCAGGTGAACACAGTTGCGCACTTAACGTTAACCGTGCCAGCAACCGGCACACCAAGTTTGCATGCGCTTGGATGCGATGCTCATTGAGTGACAACGGGCATTGATATGTTGATTAAGTCGCGATGCGACCGATCAGCATGTCTCAATTATAACTTCGGCAGCTAGCTTCAGGCCAGCAGCTGTGGCACCCACGTGCACTACAAGTGTATGCTGCTGTAGCAGTAGTGGACATTCTGCTGAGCATCTGCAACACCGGATTGCTGTGCATCCCTTATCTGCATTTGTACTAAGCTTAGCTTGAGATTGCAGTCATTTGATTGCTCGAATGAGAAAGCGATGCCCAATATCCACTGTTTCAAGTGACTGGCTGATGAGCCAACTTGAAGAACAGCAATGCATGCAATTGTCACATCTTCACGCCTCTAAACGACAATGGCGCCGATCTTCTGCGACTACCCTACCCAACCATAACACAGTCCCTGGTATACTGCCCTGCTGTACGCAATGCAGCAACCGCAGCGCAGCACACCTGAAGGCCGGGGATGCAGAAAAGGCGCTGATAGATGCTCAGATGTGCACCAAGCTGCGACCAAACTGGGAAAAAGGTCACTTCAGACAGGGAGCCGCATTAGAAGAGCTAGGACAGTTGGAGCAGGTGTGTCATAGGCAGCTGGTGTGACAGGTAGACCCCCGCACTTTTGCTGCAACGGTATATGCCAAAATAACGTGTGCATGACATGACGTTATGGCAACATGTAGGCATTCCATGCCAGCAGGTTGGCAGCTTGGCAGCCCTTGCTAGAACACTGTGTTTTACACTTTGCTTTTGAGCTGCTTCGAACAATATTTGGGACAGGATCTGTGGTTTTTTGGGATGAGAGTCGCGTCTGATGAGTCTGCTTGTGCATACACAGGCTTGTGCTTTGGCCAGCAAAGATGCTCATGAGTGATCACTCAGCGCCTTGCTTCAGCCAGTTGCGACTAAACATGTGCTAGTACCACCAGCACTCTTGCCCCTTTGGGGAGGTGAGCAGACCGTAGGGAAGGAGCCACCTCGACACACATTACCCTCCCTCTACTTACGCTAGAGCTCTATCTCAACATACTGAAAGCGCCACGCGGAGCTCACTCAATGAATCATGCTAGTACCAGATTAGCAGCCAACCCCAGCATGTGGGCTTTCTGTGACTTCAGCACTTCACCGTTGACCCCCACTTGACACATGTCTCATGTCTGTCCACATCCGCGCAGGCGCTGATGGCCTTTGAGGTGTCTCTGTCATTTGATCAGAACAACAGGGAGCTCATCAGCAAGGTCAGACAGATGAAGCAGACGGTCAAGCGTGAGAAGGAGGTATGTTACAGGCTTGCTGAACACACCCTGGCTCGCTGGATCAGCAGCTGCAGTAGCTGATGTATGGTCAGATGGGCACCCATGATTTGTTCTTTGCCATCATATGCCTGCATATGTGCCTTTTTGCTCGCTTGCTTTTGTCCCAGTCGACCGTGCCATCTACAGAGTATGTGAGTGTGCTGCTTTTGAGAGCCCACATTGCATGCATGCACCGCCAGCTGAGAATTGCCTTCACGCAAGTGGCGCAACAAGTCCAACGAACTGACATAACTATGTGCCAACTTTGTCCATCCTTGATGCGTGCAGGCGGCTACAGCTACAGAAGCAGAGCGGCTAAGGCAGAGCTTCAAGCAGCGTATAAATGTAACAGCTCATGAACCCACAGACCTGCAAGCTGGACCACCAGACCCCTCAGATTGGGCCAGAGGCTTACCCCCAGCAAAGCAGGCCGAATGGTTGGTGGATTGCTACAGAATGCGTGTAGACGATGATTACTGTTGGGGTGGAGGCTACTTGCATGGCTTGTATGATATGGATACCTCTGAGGAGATGATTGCTGAGGATTTCTTGATATTCTGTAAGCTAGCCATCCAAAACAGCGTTCTACCGGCCGGTTGGAGCTGGGCCAAGTGTTTGGATGAAGCTGCCAAACTGTTGCCGTATGCATTTGAGAAGGCCGATGCAAAGGAAAAGTGGGGCAGAGAGAACATCTTCTCTGGCATGTTGTTTGGGGGCCGCTCGTTAAGGTATACTGGAGAGGTGGTGTATGGGTTTAGTTGCCTGAGCCCGGCTAATTGGTCTGGGGAGGAGACAGCAGGGTTTAGGAGCATGAGAAGCAAGCTCAAGGGGTTTAAGGGCTGGCAGGGCTTAGTGAGCGAGGGTTGTGAGGTGTTTGATGATGTGGGCGGTGTTGGGTTGTGGAAGCAGCTGCATAGAAAGTTGTTCATACCCCGCGGAAACTTCTAGATACTGCAAATGTGACAGAGCCAATGCAACAAGATAGATGCGCTGGCAAAGCTGCAGTGCCATGCATACTGTTTCTTGAGGTTGGCCGGAGAAGGCATGTAGGAGTTTGGTCACATGGGCTGGCCGATTGGTCTGGGAGGCAACATCAGGGTTTAGGGGCGTAAGGGAAAGGCTGAAGGGTTTCTAGGGGTCGGCAGGGCTTAGTGAGCGAGCGACTCACCAAGTGGTGAGGTGTTTGGGGATGTGGGCGGTGTTGGGAGGTATAGAAGCAGTTGCACAGCAAGCCCACAGGAACTTTTCAGATTAAGCTTCCAGCATGGGTTACATAAGCTGGCAGTTTGGTTGGTTAGATAGAGGGCATGTTTTGGGCATGGTTTTTGTTACCATTGCTGGTGTGGCACCAGCCTGGCATCATGTGTCCTCATACACTTGTGAATATGTATAAACATGGATCTTGCATCATCCGAAGCAGCTTTTGGGCAATGCAAAACACTTGCAATAGCATGTTCTGGATAACAAAATTATGTTTCGTTCTTGAATTGACTACTGGTTCTCACGATGCAAAGCAGCAGATAATATATATTATCAAATTAATATGTGCAGTTTGGGCCTTTGATTGATCTGCATGTGTGAAAACATCAAGCTCTACGCCCTGTCTGTTGCCACAGTCTGCAGAAGTAACTGAGCCAATGCAACAAGATAGATGCGCTGGCAAAGATGCAGCGCCTTGTAGCTGTCAAATACAGTCTGTTTCAGTCTGTGAGAGACTAAACACCCGAGGGCCAATGGCAGAAGTGACAGTCAAAGTAGAGACAGACGTATCTATGTGCCAATGTAGCAGGTCAATCAGGGCTGCAGTTTCAATTGTTATTGCTGTGGCTGCCGTTGTTCTTACTGGGTAGGAATTGGGATTCGCTACTAGCAGCTGGGTCAGGCTGGTCCAGTTGCGGAGGCTACTAGATCAGGTGCTTACTGGATCATGCACCATTGTTACTCTGGGCCGTGGGGGCGACAGGCAGAGGTTGCAGTCAGCAACGGTGAACTGCAGATGCGACGGCAGAGGGAACAGCAATGTTTCCAGATCACCGTAAGTGAGATATTAGCTCATGCAACAGAAAATGCCAAGCAAATAGCTGTATCAACCGTAAGCGTGGCACCGCTCAGTGCCGGCAAGTGACTCAGTCTGATCAGTGGTATTCCCAAGCCTGATCAACATGCTGCATCTGTACAGCCTTTCAGTCACTGACTACTCAGAACGAATCACACAACGCTGTTCAGCTACACCTTGCTTTTGGCTTGCATCCTGATTGTGATGGTCCTGGAGCCTTGCCGACCGCAGTGCTGATGTTTAGCCAAACCTTGGACTCTGAGGACGGCGGACGCGCCAGCAGAGGCGACTTGTTACCGCTGGAGAAACGGCTCACGCTTTGACCGCTTTTTAATGCTATGACAGTGGTTACGGAGGAGAGACGCGGCTGATCATGAAATCAAGACAGCAGCCCGAGTGCTGACTGAGCAGACTGCAGTGCTGGTCCGTGCACCGATACGTCGCTTCGGCAACCCAAGGGCCGTGGCGATGATGCATAGGCACCATTACGTTGACAAAAGCATAGCATAAACCAGCTCGGCCAGCAGACTGGCAATCATTCACAACAGCTGATTGCCATCCTGCCTCCTGGTCCGTGTGCCAGGTGCCTTTGGCATGCCGGCAACCACCTTTCACCTTTGATATCAGCTAGGCTACTAACCGCCCAGTTCTCCGCTCATCCAAACATCTATGGCATGACTTCGCACTTTCCCTGTCACCAAGACGTTATGCAAACGATCAAAGAACCTGATGACTCCGGCAGCGTTCATCATCGTATACATTCTCAAAACTCACTCAAAGCAAGTCTACATCACGCTGATCTGCCGAGAACGCTGAGGCGGAAGTTTTGAGATTGCGCGACCAACGATGCCTGTTTAAACTCTTTCAGGCGTCAGGACCAAGCCGCGATCAGCTGTGCCGCACCGCGTCTCACTGTGTCTCTTTCTGCTCACACTCATCAAGCGACAATTCGGGGCCAAGCCAGTGGCTACGCAAGCACTGGTTAGGCACGGGTGGAATGCCCGCCACCGGTGCATCTGATTGTCGCTGCTCAATACTGCAGTAGACTCAACGCATCCTAACTGCAACCGACCTGGCAACATCAATGCCTCGGACGCGCGTCGCAAGCAGCAGCACCGGCTACATGGGGTCCCTCAGCAAATGTGGCTTCCTTCTGTTGCTGGTTGGGCATATCACCCTTCAAGTAGCAGGTGAACATTAGAAGCTGTCGGATGCAACTATTATGTTCGTTTTAAACTCACTGGTTTGCTTGGGTCTCCGGCTTCCCTTCTCGGCCGCCAGGCAGTGCAGTAGTGATAAAGGCTTGTCAAGGCTCAACGACTGATGGACATGCAGTTGCCGAGGCAAGCTCACCATGCTGTCATGGTAGCCAGCTTAACATGCCTTACGCTTGCATGGTATCACAGTCTTACGACTGCTGCAGAATCCCTGCATACACCTCACCTTCATGCCAGCTTCCAACCACTTCTGGCAGCAATACAGCAATGCTGTCAACCAACTTGCCTTGCAGGCCAAGGCTACAACCCAGCAAAATCCGATCCAAGCAGCGTCCTCAGAGCTTCCGAGCAAGCCGAACAAACCCTCAAGCAGCAGCTTCAAAGCAGCCGCGTAATCCAGGCGCGCTGGAGACAACTGACGAAAGCCGCATGCCACGGCCCGGGGGCGAATGGCGTCCTGTGCCAGTCCCTGCTGGGCAGCGACTCCGTGGAGTACGGCCAACTTATCTTAGCCACGTCGCCGATGTCTTATAACGCGTCAGACATGCGTCAGACGGGGGGCTTCAACCCTGTTAACACGCCCCGGGATCAGCGGCCTTGTGAGGCTTGTGTGGGGTTCACTGTGACGGCCGCAGCAGAGTCTGCGATTGCGTCGGTGCTGCAGGTCAATGCTAGCGGGACATTGCAGCTGAGCCCTCAGGATCTGCAGTTCTGGTGAGCAGCCTGGGCTGCTCGCAGCTGCACTGTCTTTGCATAATAGCCAACTTTTCAGCTTGTTATGTACTGCTGAACATGTTGCAGCAATGTGTGTTTTCAATGTGCTAATCAAATCGATACAATAGAGACGTTTAGCAGCTGCTTTACAAGCACTTGCCAGTCAGTGACTGCTATTTATGTTGCTACCAGCCCAAGCTGCAGCAAATCACACATCCATCACCACCGTCAGCTTGCACCACGCGCCATGATAATCATTCATACCAAAACGCAGCAATAGATCAATCACTTGCCAGGCATTCGGGGGGTGGCCTGTTGTGGGGTGGTTTTTGTGGACTACAAGAAGGCTTTTGATAGTATGCGGCATGACCTGCTCATTCAGCAGTGTCAGCAGATTGGTGTTCATGGCCCGTTTTCGGATGCTATTCTGTGGTCCCTCATGTACTGCTCCACCTGCTCTGCGTCCTTTTCCTGCAGCTCTCCCAACAGTGCCATGACCTGCACATCTGGCTGGACCTTCCCCCAGGCCCTCCAATCGCTCACATCCCGCCCCATAGTCCAGGAAAGCTGCCTCCCCTACCAAGCCTCCCCCGCAGACGGCAAACCCAGCTGCACCTACCGCGCCGTCCCCGGCTGCTTGCCAACCACCAATCCCTACGCACACATGGGCACTTTCAGCTACATCCAGATCAACGCAGCGTGGGAAGCGCAGCGGCATATTCGGATGTTTGGGAGTGTTATTAGTCGGTTTAATGTGATGGATGACTTCGTGCCGTTCTTTGCGAATAAGAGTAATGCGAAGAAGGTTTACTCGCCGGGGCCGAAGGCGGGTATTGGGACGGGCCATGCGGTGGTGCTGACTGGATATTCGATGGAGGCTGAGCCATGGTATTGGTAGGTTTTAACACTGTTAGTAACAGTGGCTTGAGTGTTAGTGTGTTACAGCGGTACGCCTGATATTGATGCACCTGATACACCTGTTGAACTAGAATGGGGTGGCAGGCCCTTGCATGTTGCATGCAGCAATTTACTTGGCATCCTATGTTGCATGAGCTAATCTTTACGCCTGATACACCTGACACCAACATACACCATGCGTGAGCAGAGGCAATTCACCGCTGCTATGGCAGAACAGCAAGGGCACCGGCTGCTCAGCTGCCGCTCTTGTACATCTTGCACTGTTTTGCGACTGCCACCGTTCTATACTGCAACTCTATCTCAACTGCCGCCAGTTTGTAACTGCCACTGTTGTACAACTGCCACTGTAAGTACTGCATGTGCACACTACGCACACCTTTTTCACCCCTGTGTGTTTGTTTGCCATTCCACAGGATCGTTAAGAACAGCTGGGGTGAAAACTGGGCCGATGGTGGATTTGCCAAGGTTGCAATGGGCTGCTGCGGGATCCTGAACTACAATGAGACATTTGGTGTCATCTGGACCCCGAAGATCAAGCCTGCGAATGCGAGTTTGCGTCTCAAGCCGGCGCATGTGAAAGAACAACCAAGCTGCTGGTATTATACGGTGGGTGGGTGGGGCATGTGTATTGGGCGAAGGGGGGGGGGATGATAGCGGACATGTGCTAGAAGCACTTGCAGTGTTGAGGGACGATCGATACATGTCCGGCAAAAAGGTATTGAGAGATAAAGGGAAAATCTGTGATGTACCAGTCGTTATACCAGGAGCATTATCAGCTTGAATCTCTTGTTCACAATGTACGTGCTGGGCTGACAGCTAGCTGGCTAACAGTGTTTGCAGCAGTACTGTACTGGATCAGAATCAATATGCTGTGATCAGCAAACTGTCTCAGCCGCTGTGGTTATGCAACCACAGCGGCTGTGAATGGCTACGCATCAGTGCAGAGTGATTTGGTTAGTTGTAGATGTACCGTTTCCAAGCATACGACAAATTGCTGATCACTCGAGTATGAGTTTATGTTTGGAACAAACAGTGATCATGACTCAGGACTCCAAGTGTGTGACAACAGCCAAACCCAGCTGTGCTGCTCGCTTGGTTGCCGTCTCCCTACAACGGTCACGTACTCAAGGTCTCACGGCGAGCTGATCCCCCAGTCATACATGTACACGCCCATTCTAATATCTTACGGATCAGTGGAACCTTCGAGTTGAAGCTTGTTGAAACCTTCTTTGCCGAACGTGTGAAGCTCGTAGAGCATTACGGTGACACCGGCCCTGCTTGTTCCTTGACCGGGTTGCAGGCATCTCCCTATGACTACATATCTAAGGTCTCCTGGCAAGCTGACGTCCCCATTCAGAGGATTCTGCTGGACAACAAGCCTCAGCTGGTGAAGTTGGATGAACCATTGGGTGGCAAGACGCTGCT